>RJJA01000356.1:0-60624 GCA_003724045.1 Lepidurus arcticus
CCCCCTCTCAAGGCGTTGCGTAGTAGCTTCGTAACACGAAACTGAGAGGTCTAACACAGCAGCAAAAAGGGGTTAGCTGACACGACGACTAGCACGACTTGTAACACGACTTTGCCTAGTGGAAACAGTCGTGTAACTGATCCGTGCTAATTTTGGTCCTTAACACGGGTTAAGATGGCAATGGAAACACACCCTCACTCACATGTGCCTGAAGCTACACATGAGAAAAGAAGAGATACGGCACGAGTCCTAACTTATAAGCGCTAGAATTGCGATGACTATATATTTGTAGTCACTATAGGAGTTACTCTACATTAAATAATAATAATGATAACATAAACAAATTACAATTTCGAAGTTTTTCCGAAGTTTCCAAGTTTTTCGAAGTTTTCATTTAGCTAAAAATGACTTATTTTGCACGCTCGGCAAAAATCTTTTTAACCCATTCTGGCAGCCAACTGTGGAAATCAAGACTTTGCGGTTCAGTTTACTGAGAAGTGCAAAAATATAGAATACAATAAAACCGTTCCTTTTGCTCCACCGCTGACCAAAACAGTGACTTCAAACGTCTCCAATTAAACCGTTACGGTAACGCGGATTCTCTGTTCTTAGGAGCATATGGAGACCTAATAACTGTTAAGCTTGGTTAGATTGTAACGGTAACAGAAAGTTGCAGCTCCTACACAGTTTGGTGAATTCAAACGCCTTCTGCTATCTTTATAGTCTTGCAGTGAATGCATCCATATTCGTTCGGATTGTGTACTTGAGCAAGTGGAAAAGCGTTAAGTGCTGTTTACGTTTAGTAATACGCCATCGAATCGGTTACGATCCATTTCCTCCCAACCTTGGAATAACAACTTTTTGTTGACTGTAAGTTCCAAATCAGAAACTTTCTTCTTACAAAGCAACGTTTGTATACTCAATACACACTACGCAAAGTTAACAGTATGTGAAAATACTCTATGAACCTAAGACTCCCGTAGAGCTAAGCTTTCTAAGGTACGAAAGCATGGGGAAAACAGAACCAGTCGTATCTCGTATGTAATAAAAAAAAGTAAGATTTTAGAAGAACTTTTTGACGAAAATGTATGCAATACCAGTACCGAGGACACGACTGTTTTTTTGCCTTACCAATTTGAAAAACTTAAAAAAACGATAATTAATTTTTCCCCTAAGCGAAGAAAAGAAAATGCGACTTTGGAAACTATCATACGGAAAACATTATTTTTATTGTAATTTTGAAGAAACGTTTCATGCAAATTGAGTGCGTGGTTATAAAGTTATCCTACTGCCCTTGTATGCGCAGAAGCAAAGTGCGTTCATATACATCCGTTCAAGACACTGCGCGCCAGCTCGTGGTAGCTTGGGTATAACAGGCAATGCTTGTACGGGGGAATATGAGCCTTGAAGTGTGACATGTTATTTAGGCAAGACACCGTCATACAATTATTCGATGACAATCTAATGGCAGTCGGCAGTAAACAAAACGTTCTCGATTTTCCAGTGCATTGTTTTGTGCTTAACGGCGTGGAACCTTTTCCATAATCTAAAAGTTGTGCTTGGTACCCTTAGGAACCTTTCTTCCGTCCGCTTTTTTAATTTCAATTGACTGAAAATTCCCAAGTCTTTCTATCGGCGTATAAAAAAAGCTTCCTTTCTGTAGCTATTTCAATACATGTGTGTAAACTAGGCCGTGACAACTCCAAAGATAAATTCCACTCTACTCTATCGCCCAAATCTACTGGGAACGAAACTCATTAAGTTATGGGAGTTCGGTAAAAGCCGCATAAAACGAAAGTATTTCTTCTGTGAGAAAAAAACTTGGTATTTAAATTTAGATATAGATCAAGAAAACGGACAACAGAAATCGCTCTGTCCATTTAGCTTACGGGATTTTCCTTGTTTTATCGCAAAGTGCTGCACGGGTTTGTGAAAGCTTTTCATTAGTTTTGAGAAATCGGACTGAAAACTTTTTCAGCCTAAGTTCTGAAGTTAAAAAAAAGTTAAAAGATTTCGTTTCACCTCCAGAAAATGGTTAAAAAGCAGAGAAAGAAAAAATAGAAAAGTTGGCGCGAACAGGATCTCACTTTGTCCCGCCACAGAACGCAGTGCTGTGCCTCATTTAACTTCTCGGGAGAGTTGCTGTCTAATTTGCCTCGAAAGCTGTATCTCCATTGTTACAAACTTCCTCCAAAAAAATAAATAAAAGCTCTTGCCGTTTTAATATAATTTTTTGTTTCATTTTTTAAACCTGTTTAGGTTAATTATTTTTGTTCCAGACGGACAGAAAACACTTCTAAAAAATTCGATTTCCGTTATTTGAAAAAAATTGCAAAAAAAGTTCTTCGCTCTTTGACTGCAAACATTCCGCTAAGACTCTTACTCTTTGTGAGATAGAAAGGGGAAGGATTGTGTGCAGAGAATATGCATCGAAAAACCTGCTGCCTTCGAATTCTCGTGTTATGCAAAATAGGTTAAATCCGTGGCTTCGGGCATGTTGACGACCTACTCATCCAGAGCAAGCAAAGAGTCCCTTCTTGCTTGATACCAAAGACTATAGAGTGGGAAAAGGATCGGGTATATGCGGTAGTTTTTTCTTCGTTGGGGCCCAAAAACAGCCTGGTACACTTAAAGAAGCGTTTTTTGGCCATCAAGAAGCCACATTTTTTCCATCCCTGCACCTATGACTTGACTCCATTACATACTGCCGGAAAATAACATCAAAAATAAAATATCATACAATGCTTTTTCTAGCTTTACCATTGCATAATGCCTCTTCGTTTTGATAACGGCCTCCCTGGATCTTTTTCCATTGCCTCTAGCCGGAATAAAAAGTCATCTCCAAGTCAAATCACTTCTATCTTTACTATACACACCTTCTTTACTACTCTCAATAACTCAGCTTAGCTAATTTGCATCTGGGTCACAGAGGAAGAAAACTGCTCTCTCAACAGGGTCAACAGCCCAGTCTGTCTTCTGTCAAAAATCTCTTCTCTAAGAATTTGTCATGCTTAATATACCAAACAGAACTTAACGTGTTTACCACAAAGGACAACGATGGATTTGGACTTCCCGTGACACGATAGCAATCACTGTTGTACAAGAACAATAAACAAGGGTCGCATCTAGCTTATAGTATTACGCTCCAGTATATTACTGTCTACGGCACGATAGCAAAGGGAACGCAGAAGCAATCTCAAGGAAAAAGCGTGTAAGAAACTTCTTAAATAATGTTTGAAATTAATATAGATAATAGTAATAAAAGGGACAGGAGAGCGTTATTTCTTTGGTTCTTGCCTCCATCAATTGGCAAAACTTGAATGAATTTTTCCACTCTGTGAAAAAGCAAAATAGCGAATTTGGAAATTGTCGTGACCCGTGACATTATTTGGTTGTTTTGTAATAAAATTTCCATGCAAATTGAGTACTTGGTTATAAAGTTATCCTGCTTGCCGTTTTATGCGCAGAAGCAATGCGCGTCCTTATAAAGCCATGCAAAGCTCTGCGCGCCATCTCTCGGCAGCTTGGGTATAACAAGCTAAGATTTCCGGTATACCTGAGTTATATACGGAAGTAACTTGCAGCATTTCATAAGCAGAAACCTATGGATAGCACAAGTATTTTTGTCCTTAAATGATTCTGGTGTTGGATGGGACGTTGCAAGGTCCATCGACTTTTCTCCGAATCGTTCGGAATTAACAATTTGGGCCACCACGCTAGAGGTGCCTTTTCCCTAACACTTTAAATTAGTAGTTGTGTAGTTAATTACTAATTCATGCAGTTGTGCAAATGCAATAAAAATCCTCTTTCAATCTTTAAAAATAAAAAAGTGTTTCGCTAAATCTGATTCCATTCTCGTGAATGGTTTTGGATTTGACCTAATACAAATATGATCGAATGTGGGTCTACAGCTCAAGCACTTGAAAAGAAAAGAATGCTACCGAAGTCTTAGGGCATGCATCTGTGGTTTGAACTGAACCATGCGTGTAAAAAGTTCGGAGAGAAGCAGGAGATGAGATCACCAGGGATCACAGCACCCGAAGAGAACAGGTTAGGGAGGTATGCGTTATTCAAGAAAGAAGGGGGGTAAGATGAAACTAAACAGGGACTGTCCCAAGGGTTCCCAAACAGGCAGTCAACTTGATTACAAAGCTGGAGAAAGCGCAAGGGATGGATGGACCTCCTTTCTCCTGCCATGGTATGCATTATTGTTTGCCGGCAGACCTTTTGGGGTATATACCATCAGGAAAAGGGGGGTAACAGGGTTTTCCTTTCCTCCAAGCAACACCTCGGTTTCTGCTTCCAAGTCCCTCATATCCATGCCAGGTAGCAAGTGAATGAGTAAAACCAAAACCGAAATCCCCGAAAGTTTCCCATTCTTTTTAACTACCAGTCAACTCAACGGCAGGATCTGGTCAGTTGCTATTCAGACACTTTCCTCGCATCATGTGGTGTCGTTCTTAAAATTGTGTCACTTCGCTATTACACGAAGTTATCTTCACAGTTTCTTAAAAAAAATTCGGAGGCTTATTCCTCCCTCCCCACGAAAAACCTTCGTATATCCAGTGTGGCTCAAGTTTGTGACAAGAAACATCAAATTTAAGTACCAACAACTGGATATTGTAAACCTCTTCACGAACTATAATGGCCTTCCAATGGGTAAGTCAGCACCTTTTACTGCGTTTTAAGATTATTGTTTTGGCAAAGATTTGGGGAGATCTTTACTTGTCATGCCAAGTGGAAAGCTCTGAGCTTTGGAGCACTCGTGCCTCTTCGATTGTCTTCAGAGAAGACCGTTTCAGAATCCCTGATCAAGTCTTTTTCCAAGGGAAAAAAAAGACTCGGGATCACGATCTTCACATGACTTTTCAATGACGCAAAAAAAGGAAATGAGCTATCTCGACATACGGCACACGCCAAGCTAAATGTCTTGCCATCGACGTGAAATACATACCTAAACCTTCCTTACAGAACCTCATTTGAGTAAATTCGATCGCTATAAAGGACACGAGTCACATGTCTATTACAGCAACACAACCTTCCTCGCGTTCTCGCCTGGTCTTATAAAAAGCCTCGCGCTTCTATGCGTAGTTTCAGTCTCACTAATCTGCCACCCTTTGCTATCCGAAAGTGCTTGGAAAACCCGAAAGACGTTTCAATTTCAGACTAATTGCGAAAGTTAATAATCCCTACAAAGGATATCAAAGCTGTCTTGGGTTTTACTGCCCAATGTCTGGAATCGAAAGAGAACACTTTTGCCGATGACAAGCAAACTATCCATCCAGGCCTTCGATAGGGAGTGGAGGAAGCGGATTTCAAAATTCCGCGAAAAGTCGTAGTAGACCTTGCATGAAACGTTTTTCCTCCCCTCCCCTCTATTGTGATGGCTCCAGGGTCAAAGGGTTCTTTCTGGTCTAATCAGGTCACAATTCGAGGGGAAAGTTTAAAAGCGAAGCCGAAGAACTCTCGGAAAAGTCCTATTCCGAAATCAGGGCAGAAGATCTTAGCACCACTACTGCCTAGTACCCTTCCCGCAAGTGCAGTTGCACTCGCACCTACCAGTACCTTCGCTTCCAAGTCCTTGACGTCGGTGGATCTTAGCCATGCGAGGCTACCCAAAACACCTATACCAGTACCAGTGCCTAATTACCCCCCTCCTACCTACGAGGAGAGCCTGAAAGAGGCACGTAGGCGACCTCCATCACCCCGACCACCACGACTACCTCTTGCAAGTGCTTTGCACGATGTCACTAGTACCCAGGCCGAAGAAGTCAGTCTCGACCAACCTAGGTCTTCCTTTGCACGTGAAAGTGGAATTCCCAAGTTCCGTTCAGTATCATCTTCGTGTTGCCACAACAATGCCCGTAACAAAATGCGAATGTGGCTTACATTGCATCAAAGTTCGATAGGCAGCCGTCTTGCCGTTCACCAGGCTCAGCAGACGCCGCATCGTTTCTACCCAAACCAATACCTCGCGACAGCAGCTTACCATACCTTGGATAGCTACAACGACAGCGACGACACTGACAAACCGTACAACGTAAGTGAACGGCGCTGGTCAGATTTGTCCGCAACGATACCTTCAGCCCCATTACCATCCGTTTCCGGACCGTTGAGCGCCCATTCTCATACCCATAGCAAGAAAAAGATGGCGGTCTGGAAGACAGTCCTGACAGCCATTGTCCAAGTGTTCGGTCCTTGAAAATCGAGGCCAATTGAAGAAAATTTTCCCTAGAATATTCCTTTCTTTTTTTGTCTTTTTTTTTCGTCTTTCCTGGAGGAGCAGGCTGGAGAATTACGAATCCCACTTCCAAACTATGTTTAGTAGGCGTATACAGTATGCTTGGGCATAAGATTCGCTTGATTTTTTCCATCATGATCAAGAAAGCGTGAGCAGGGCTTAATAAGGAAGTTTTTTTATTATACTTTATTTTCCCCTCCCAAAACTGATGTGTACGACCGGCGACCCTATCACACTCCTGTCCTTGTTATTTTGTTATTTTTGAAAGTTAGTTGAACAAGTTATTTTCCTGGTCTCTGTATACGTAGTTTCCGTTTGAGAGGACAATATACAGGACATCAGTTACAAAAAAACTAAAAAAAACGCAAAGTGTCCATATTTCCTGTTTCCATACATTATTCGCAACGCGTTGTGGGACGTGCTATATTAACCGTGCTAAAAAGTTGACATTTAAGCCCACATACGTTGCTAGAACCATCCGGATTAAACTAAACCAAATCTAGAATCTCTGCCTTGAGGGGGGTCTTTGGAAACCGCGAAAACGGTCCCTGTGGAATTCTACCGGTGGTCCGATAGATTAAGTTAAACCTTACCTGATAGGTAATAGTGCTCGTGCAATCATTTCTAAGAGACAGCCAAGGGGCGTCATGTTGACTTGAAGGAGAATAGAAAGGACTACGCTACTTAGAACGCCACGAAACGGATATGGGATATTAACTAGCCTGAAATTAACCCCGATTGAGAACGTTCCGACCACAGGGTCCAACCTTGCAACATTGCATTACGGTGCAAAACACTGACAGAAGGTTTTTAATCGATGACATTCTCTTCCTGATGGCGTGAAGTCCTCCTTTTCGCCGTTAATAACAGTTTGCCCTCGTGAACTACAACTTTGGTGTAGCTAGAATGGATGAGAAGTAGGTAGCGAAGGAAAAACAACAACAACTAGAGACAAAAGTTCGGAACGAATACTTTTGCACGGAAATCGTACATCACATCGTAAAAGCAAGTTTGCGGTTAACCTCAAATCCAAACTCCAACTCAAAGCCCAAGCCAGAGCCAATCTATAAAAGGACTTGACATGCTCGAATGTCCCAATCTAGGTCAGTGGAGCTTACATGGCTCTCAGTTTTCTCGCTTTCTCTTTTCTGCATTACTGCAAGAACATTACTGCAGGAACATTGCTGCAAGACCCAAACTAACTACACTGCCAAAAAAATCCGTAAATTCTTCTATTCAATGTCGTAGTACCTGTTTTGCTACTAAAATGTTCTAAACTTATCCTAAGCTCACGCTATAAAACCATGTGAAGGCACTTTTCTGCTGTTTTTAACAAATGTAATAGAAATATTTGAAACTGCCTTGGAGTTAAATATTGTGGTACCTTATGTGCCAATAAAGAATTACTAAAATGCACACACAAAATGTGGAGTGTATATAGAACCCTGTATAAACAAAAAAAAAGAGTCCTTGAAACTTTCAATCTGAAACAAACTAACATGTCTGATGTCTCTTCATTGTCTTCCGTTGGTGACAGACTTGCGACGTTAGTGCTAACGCGAGCCCTGCATTATGTTTCGCTGCGGACGCCTTCTCCGTGGTTGCAGCCTAGAAGTCATATTCGAGGAAGAAGATCACACCCCATTCAGCCCAATTGCTCAGCCTTCTGCTGACGATTGCTCTCCAAGTCTCAATCGAGAAGCCCATCACCAACGGGTCGTCCGAAGTAACGCTTCCAGCTGCGTCCGAGTCTACAAGAGACGCCGCTCACGTAGCCTCAGTGCCTTATTAGACCCACCCATTGAGTAAGTAAAAAGAAGTCTTCAAAAGATATCCGTTTTTAATATCCCTGCAATTTTTTGTCTTTTTCATCTTTTTAGAGTATTGAGTGAAGATCCAGATTGGGATAGTTCCAACCCCGAGGGCGAAGACAGTGAGTGGGATCCACGGAAGGCGCCACTCAGCCGGCGTCACATTATTGAACGTAATTTGCAGGATTTGGTCACTTTATTGGACCCCAGTCGTTCTCCGGATCCCGACTTCGCTGCTGGATCTGCGGCTGCCGCCAACAGCTATAATTACGAGGCCAATATCAAAGCTGACTTTCTGATCCGCTGTCCTTGTGGCTCCGGACAGGTCGTGTTCAAAGTGTGTTTGGAACAGAACGTGTCCGACAACATGCCTTTGAACCCTATGCAGATGATCCCCGAGAGCGAGCCTTTCCCCTCCGCGGGGCCCGCCAAACGTCGCACTTCCATCTACGAAGCTTTGGCGATGGCTAATCAGGCTTCGCAAGGCAGCATGACTCGCCGATACCGGCAGTTTTTCGAGGAACAAAGCCACCGGTTAGAAGAACCCAAAGGCGGCAGCGTCGCTGGTTCACGACCTGTGCCTATACCCACGCCAACGCCCACACAATCAGCAACGACAGTGCCAGAGACCATTCCAACGCAGACATCGCACCCTCAACGGGCAAAGCGCCATAACGTTGACATGCCCTTGCGGCAGCCTGCCAGAGAAATCCTCATTGTCGAGCCAAAACCTCCTTGCCCTGAGCCCCAACTGGCCCCACCTCAAATCGTCCGACACCACGGACTTCGTTGCGAAGTTTGCGCGGCGCCCATCCAGCCCGTCAACCCGAAGCCCGACATTGTGAGTCCTAAATCGCCCTCACTCAACATCCAAGTCCAAGAATCAGCAGATCCCGACGAGTTGACATGCAAACCGACCAACAAAGAAGTCGTGGAGGACGAATTGCCCAAGCCCAATACAGTGAAAAACGTTCGCGGCTTGTTCGAATCGGAGAACGAAGGCAATAACATGACTCATCCTTACGCTACCTTCCGCCCCACCAGCGTTAACGGCCGCTTCAGCATGGGCCACGTCAAATCCAATCCAAGCAGCAAGATTCTGCGCTCGGAATCGCTATCTTCGCTGAATCAGCTGCAGCATTACCATATCTCGCGCTCCAGCAGTACTTTATCGCTCCACGCCCAACCCCACACGGTGCTTTTTACGCTGCCGAAAGAAGACATGGAACCGCTGGAAGAAAAGGGTTATGTAGTGGCTCTAGGACGCTTGGCGCCGCTCAGGAGTCCTTTATCACGCCAAGACCGTGAATGTTCGCTCCGTTCGCCCTCGCCGCCTCCTTACCGTACTGGCTCGACTGCCCCACACCGCTCGCTTCGCAACAGCCAGAGCCATCCGCCCGAATTCGCCCGTTCGTACGTCGACAGCATCTTCTCCGAAGCCAGCGAGTGGAGCAACAGCGATTGGGATAATAACAGCGAAACTGCCAGTTCTTCTGCCTCGTCACCGAGAGCCGTAGTTCCGGCCCCTGTAACTTACGGCGGAGATGGAGTACGCTACATTGCACCGGACGTACTCGAGAAGATCCGGTCCTACGGTCTTACCTTCCAGTTCATTGACGGCAAAATGGTGAGCAGTGATAACGATAACGACGACGCAGACCAAGTTATGAAGGCTCCAGTTTCCGCTCCATCCAAAACCCATCATTCTGCAGTGCCAGCCAAGGCTCCCCAGGTCACCGCTGCCGTCCCAGCCAAGAAAAACAACCCTATCCCGACTCGCAATCTTAAGAACACCAAGGCCACCGTGGCGAAAACCGTATCGGCGCCTTTGCTCTCCGACAAAGGATCGACTCCTCCTCCGCGGATCATCAGCTACGTGCCGAAAACGACCTCTTTTGCGACCCCGACAACAGAACGCAATCGTCACTGTTCGGGCGATTCGTCTGCCAGCAGTTCAGGGGTGAGTTCTGGCGCTCAACGTACTGAAAGTTTGAGTAGCGAGTCCGAATCGTCGGTGAGCAATCATTCTTCCCCGTTTTGCTCGCTGAAACGCGTCAAGAAACGCCAGACACCTTCTGACCACGCCTTCTTCGAATGCGACCGCCCCTGCAGTCCTGGGCCAGCTGTGTGTCCAACTGTTAAGAGCGTGACCGAGTCCATTTATGGCATGTACTCTGTCATGTACAATTTCCAGCACTCCCAAGTGACTCCTCACGTCAAAGTCTAATTATTAGTCCCTGCGGGATTTAACGTTTACGCAGTGCGACTATATACAGCATTGGAGTTTGTCCATTTCGGCTCTAGCTCTTCTTATTTTGTATAGTTATTTTTTCGGGGAACTTTGTACCATATATAGTTACGTTGGATGTGTTTTTGGGAACGTTATAAACCCATACGCCTTTTTTTGTTAGGACTTTTTGTTGTCATATGTTATTTTATTTTTCCATTTCCATTTCCTACTCTTCCTCCCTCCGTTATGAAGCCGTTTGCGACTATTTTTACACGACTTTTATACTAGAAGTGGTTTTTTAAACGAAGTAACGTATATATGATTGTAGCTTGAACTCGCGTACAGGGGCTGCTAGTTGGTGCTCTGTCTTGGGTTAATTTGGGCATAGTATGAATTTACTAACCAGGACGGGAAGTCTTGCTGGAATTAACCCAGGCATTTTAAAATTATCTATTATTGTAAAATATTGACCTATAGTTGTGTTTTTCTCCCCTTCAGAAAATCTGAAATTATACTTATTTCGCTAACAAAAGAATTTGGTATGACTTGTGATTTAAGCCGTTACGTCCTCGTATAGACAAAGAAGCGTATACTCTTCCTATGTAAATCCCCAAAACCAGAAACGCAAGAGATGGCAATAGAATACAAGTTCTTAAAAAATAAATAATAAAGACTTACCATTATGAACTACAAGAGAACCAGCATTGGCACTAATTGTGGGTTGAGTTTCAGACTGGTGAGTTTCAACAGGTGCATCGGTATGTTGCTCACGGCAGGATATCCAACACGGAAGAACACATACCTGGAGGAAAATCAAGGTAAAAAAAAAATATTCATCTTATAAATCCCTAATTATGCTTTCATACACAGACACAGAACGACAGTTTCTCTGAAATTTAATCTTCTTAAAATTTCAAGATAAAATTAGAAAGGGAAAAGAAAAAAAAAACGTTAGAAACCCCAATTAAGTTTCTCTCTCTTCGCACCAGCCCATTGATGCCGTTATGCGTGTAAACTAGGTCAAAGAAAGCGTTGACCTCCTTTCCAGGGCGGAAACAAAATTCCGAAGGCTTAAACCATACATTGCTCGACGAAAATACTATCCCATTTGCCCATAGGAAAAGCCTTGCCAAGCAAAACAGAAACGAGCAAAAAAGGAAGAGTTAAACGCCGTGACTTGTTCTCGGCTGATCTCCTGAGAAACGCCGTCATCCTTTTATTCTGGACAGGACAATACGTCTCCAACCTCCAGCGCATTGTAAAAAGGTACAGCAGAGTTCTTTTTTGTGCAGATATTTTTATCTAACATTCCCTTGTGTTTCTTTCGAACGCAGCCTGAATGTGAAATAAAAATGTAAACAAGAGATTTAAACCCTGCAAAATGTCTGATACCTGGCGTCAGCAATGCCAGTGAAGGAATTGTTCAATTACGATAGAATCGTAAATTATAGTTATATATATATATATATTTTAAAAAAAATACACTGATGTCGTACACCTATCCAACAGATTCTCCAGTTTCAGATCCCGGAGGTAAAAATGACACTACGCGTGTCATTTTGCAAAACGTTTTTCTGAAAAAGAGTGACAAACTGGTGTCATTCGAGTTGAAAATTGGAAGTTGGGTTGGAAATGCATTAGGTTATGTTAGCTTAGGTTAGGTTTCAATTCAGATTTGCAGAATCGTTCAAACTTGCACTTTATTTCACTCCATTAGCTGAAAAAATTAAACTTTCTTTGTTCAAAAGTGGTACAGTAGTGTCATTTTTGACAGCGGGATACAGTATATACGTTTGTCACTAAATCCGGAGAACGTATTGCCAGACCATGAGAATATAGCAACTTTGAACAAAAATGTAAAAAAAAAATATAGTTAAATTTCTATTAATATTTTGTTCAAAGTTTACACCGTGGCTTTAAGGTTACGTCGCCTGCTTAGGTTTAAGCTTAGCTTGTTACACCCAAGCTACCACAAGGTGGCGCGCAGTGCTTTGTTCAGGCATACATGAACGCGCATTGCTTCTGCGCATAAGTACTCAATTTGGATCAAATTTTTGGGCATTGCAATTAGAAGATCGTGACACGTATTTTACGTACACTTATTGTAAATTGCAATGAAATTATTTACTAGAGCAGGCTTTGTCCAAGGTACTAAATATGAAAGGAATGTTTGCTGTTCGGCAGAAGGAACCGACAGGTTAAGTTACTATACGGATCACTGATCGCATTATGTGCCAGGCACACTCCCATAAAAACGTGATGCATCTAACGGCATGAACCCCGCCATGACTGTCAAGTTCCACCTTCCCAGGTGGAAGCAAAATTGAAGTGTATATCGAGAAGTGTATACCATTTCCTTTTTTTCTAAAAGGGTGTCCGCAATCCGCAACCCTCTAGAAACATGGTCTTAACAATCAATACTTGCCAGCGATGCTAGATGGCATTATCCCGTTAATTTGTGAAGGGTCCAAGGGTTCGCCTTCGATCGCGTCTATGAACAAAAGCATGCAACGTTTACCGATAAAAAAAGGCAAATTACACCTCCATTATCATAATCTAGCAAGTGGGTGGCAAGAGTTGACAATCACTTTTGGGAGATCTGTCGTTAGCAACAGCAAACACTAATACATCACATTTCACCTTATCGAACAACGATAAGCCTTCGCTAAGAATAAACTTTGCTCCGGAACAAAAATCGTCGGCAAATTAATTTGTTACCTTCTCAATGTTCGTCATTCATTCGGTGCCAATGATTTTCGCACCTTCATTCGTACATTTACAATACATTTCTATACTCGAGTCTGTCGTCAAAGAAAACTAATTAAATTAGCAAGTGGACAAATCGTTGACATGTCTCTTGGCGTTGCTTTTCGTTCCTCTCGCTCTTTTTTTCTTCATACGGCATCTTGGTTGCAACGCTTTAGATCCTAGTGGTCGGATATTGATTGTGACAACGATAGATGGGAAATGGACAACCAAAAATCCAGCCAAAAGTACATGTCCCCGACACTTGTATAATTCGGACTGCCTTTTATAAATGTAACCTTTTCTTCCTTCCCTCCGTTTGGTGATGCCGAAAGGCAAAACGTATGTTTATAAAGTATACTACTTACGGGGAAACTGTAAGGTTCCTCCGGAAGGAAAGAATAAAGTTTTTTTTTCCTTCTTCCTATACTGGGACTTGGTATAATGCAGACAAAACGGCCCAATCCTTCTACATCATGTAAAATCCCACACATGTACAAACAAAAGAAGACAAATAATACGAGATACTACCGGATCCTTTTAGTAGCTGCGAGGACTTCTTTAGGTATTTTTCTTATCGTAGAGAAAAAACATTCCTGGTCCTTCAAAAAGAATGAAGACAAAAAGAAACGGGAATCGCGGAATTGGACGCGGAACTCGAGAATAGCATAGTATTTCGCCCAAGATAGAAGCGAATTTGCGTACCAAGGGAGTAAAAAGAGCGGCATTAAGCAGTATACTGCAGTAACTAAACAGAAAAAAATGGTGGGAAAGGCGCAATTTCCCCGGCAAACCTGCACTGTCTATACATACAGTACATACAAGCTCTTGGAAACTTTTACCAGCATCAGTTGGGTAAGAGAAACAAAAGTTTAATTTTTACGCAGGGAGATCAATACGGAGTGAAAAACACGGAGAAAGAAAAACAGGTGAAAAACATTTTTTAACCCTTTTTGTTCAAATGGTGACAATTAGCAAAGAGAAAGGTTTTCAACATCTTAATCTCGTTTGAAGACTAGGGTTTAGCGCTGACTATTACGTTCGCTCCTTTGAATAGTGAGCGTAGTTGCTCGTAAGTCGTTTTCGCATGGGATGTAAGGGCAAATGTGATTAGCCTGCACGAACAAATGTTGACGTGACACAATTTAAAAATAGAAATTTTGGGACAGTGACCTTACAGCTTCGTAGCAAATTCTACTCGCAGATATTCTTGTCTCTGCTGTCTTGCAGGTGCTTGTGAAAAATTAGAAATTACGTTACAATTAATACTAAATTTACTAAAATAATACTACACTAATGTAACTAAAATTACAGACAGAGAAATGTAAATCAAAGTTATCTAAATTCACTATTTAGACAAGACATTCCGGAGGTTAAGTTACGAAAGACTCGGACGTAATCAAATTTGCGCTAAACGGACAGTAACTTGGTCCCAATCCTATGGGTACTCTAAATGAAAAAAATAATGAAAAAATACGAAAAAAGGGGAGGCGTGGGGAATGAAACGGAAACGACAGCTGATGGTATAAAATAACACGCATTGTTTTCCTCGTTAATTTGATCTAGGGCGAAGAACACTAGGGCGAAAAAAGACAAAGAGGTGGTTTTACTAAAACAGAATGCTACCCAGAATCAAGAGCGTTAACTGCGGTTTTAATAGCTAATTTGACAGCCTTGTACTCTGCAGGGGAGGTTGCGAGGATACATAAAAGGGATCAAGTGCCAAAGCTGCTGAAGTCCAGAAATGTGGCGCGAAACGTGTATGCGAAATAAAATAGAAAAACTTGATCCGTGGTTTCACTTTCTTTACAGAGCCTTAGGAATGGATGTCCAACCAATATTCATATAAATAATCACACCTTTAGGCTCGAAATAGACCTAGCTAGACAAAAACGTTTAGCTTAACTCAGCAAACAAGACATTGCAATAAAGCCAGGCATCGTATAGATGTATAGGTGTATAGAAAATATATATAAAAGGGTAAACTTACTAGAGGATTTTGCTTCCTTTCGATATGATCCCAAGGAATGCGTTTGATTCCATGTAAGGCAGTGTGTGATTTGGTGATTTTGGCAACGTGGAAGCCAGTCCCAAAGTACTGAAAATTCCGTGTAAAAACTAATGTTCCGCACCTCAAAGGAGGCATGATTTTGGCCGACACACCAACCAACTGAAACTACAATGCACTGGCGGAGTTGTTCCAAGGTTTAGGACGGCGTGGCCTTCAAAATTATCGTGCAATCGAGTTGATAACCACTGCGCATTCTCCAGCCATTTCCAGAGATGCCCCTGAACTCCGCCCACGTGTAACGAAATTCATCTGCAGCCAGGGGGCGATCTTCACTGAATGTAATTACACCGTCTACTAAAAACAAACAGAAATATTAACGCTCTTAATTGTAAAGTAAATGGGTAGTCAAACATACAAAAGTGTCTAAATAAAAACTGTTTTGAGAGGCTTGAACATCCCCTAGGCCCTACTCCACTTTCACTTTCTCACATATTTACACTCACCATACGTCTGTAACTCACTGACGTTTCGAGACCGCCTTTCAAACATAAGCTGCTTCTTGCATGCATACATACGCCATCTATCGGAAAGAAACGTATACCTTGACGGCAGGGGTAAACTTGGCGTTATTTGTACGTAAACAAAATAATACACGTGTCTGTCTATTTAAATGCTTTGATTTTTATTCGGCGTTTACAAGCTATTCGCTATGCTTTCCCTGAAGAAATTCATTAGCCCCATCTTACAGGCACAATCGACTATTAGGTAATGTTTGAAAGACCTTATATAAAGAAAAGTTGAACATTTAAAATTAACTGTTCACTGTTGTATGTACGTACTTGCATTCGTAAAGGTCGAATCTGACTCCTAACAACTTTAATGGCATCGGTGCTGTGTGTTATGTTGCCAGTACGAGTGCGACTAAAGCCACCCAAAAGTTAAACCTGCCTGAGCCTCCCAAGAAGCCTCTAGCGCCCTTTATCAAGTATCATCTCTCTGTCCGCCCAGAGATCCTCAAAGAAAATCCCAACTTGAAGCCCACCGGTATATAATAAAATCTCGCCTAATCAATTTTCATCTTAAAATCACTGTGTTTTTTTAAATAGAAATTACTAAAATTGCTGGGAAGAAATGGTCTACAATTAATGACGAAGAGAAAGCTCGCATGTCACAGAATTATACGAAAGAAATTAGAGAATGGAATTACGTCTACCAAAAGTACGAAGACAATTTGACAACTGAGCAAAAGGCAATGATCCAGAACCTGCGGAATGAGCTCTTATTCAAGCGTGCCGAAAGGAAAAAGCGTGCTGTAAATTCAAACCATTTATTACCTGTTCAACCTTTTGGGGTTTAACAAAAATTACTAACTCTAGGACAAAAAGTTGCATGGAAAACCCAAACAAACTCCGAATCCTTTCTCCTTGTTCGTGGAAAGCAAGGGTGGCAAGGGTGAAAAAGTCACCAAAGGCGGGAAAGTAAGTCAATTTAAAACAAAAGATTTAGCTTCTACGAAGGCAAAACCTACAAAACAACTCTGGCTTTAGAACTATATCATGGAAGCTGCTGAGGAATGGAAAAAGATGCCTGCTGAAGATAAGAAAAAGTTTGAGGAGCAGTCTCGAGCCTTGAGAGAAGGCTATGTTAAGGAATTACTGGCATGGGAGGCGAAAATGATCCGCGAAGGGCACCCAGATCTCGTCCGCCTTTCATCTCGTAGCGAGATCAATACGCCTAAGCGCAACCGTACTGAGCCAAAGGACGGAAGTGAACAAGAAAAGTATTTTGTCTTTGTTGTTCCGCAAAGAACCTATAGAACTCTTATTTATTACGATTCTCATTTCATTTTCACCGTAGGTCAAAAAGAGGAAAACCGAAGACGACCGAAAAAGCTAATAAGGAATAGGACAACGCAGCCTGTAGTCTCAAGCCCCCTAGGAAGAGCGAATCTGATACAAAATCCAAGGAAATCATGGCAAAAGATCCTGCTCTCTTAAAGGAAGCTAATGTGACGGACGTGTGTGAAGAAAGTAAGTTTCTCAGTGTGCCGGAATTGGAGAGCATGGCTTGTGCACTAACGTGGCCTTGGAAATTGCGATTAACTTGTTCCCTGCTGTTTTGGGCGTGAATAGGACAAAATATTCAGAGAACGAAAGTTCTTCACGTTTTGTTTCTCTTTTTTCTCTCCCTCTCCAATACTTTTAAAGGAACCGCCAACTGGAATTCAACATTGTTAGAAGCTATTTTTGTTGATTCGTGGCCAGATATTCTCGGTGAAGTTCAAAAGAAAGATTTTGATACAGAACCGTTTAACCTAGTTTCCATTTTCGTTCAGCCTTGGCAGGGCTTGGAAGAATTACTTCAAGACTGGTTAAGATAAATCTCCCTATGTTCAGGCTAATGGCTACAGGCTAAAAATATCCTTTTTCTGCACCGTTGGACTCTATTTGTAAGTGCATTGCGTTGTATTTGTTTAATTCATTTGAAATAAAGTAGCTAAATAATAAAGCGTCGAAAACGCGAAAAGATATAAAGCCAAATCTACCCCACAGCGCTGGGCCAGACTTAGTATTGTTTTCAGCCTGGATGTTGTGGCTTGAGGTAATCCACTTACCATAAGTGCTGCATAGATGAGACTTCCTTTAGGCTCAACGCAAGGATTACGCCATTGAAGGTACAACTCGACAAGTACAAATGGAACCCACGCCGACTGGAATGAAAACAATAAATTAGAGACATGTCATCCAGTAAAAGCTTTTAGCGTTATTTGGAAGTTTCATGTAGGCTTACATTTAGTATAAATGGCTCAAAACCATTCATCAACACGAAGAGACCCATAGTTGCTGCTATAGTAATGGCTAGCTGGTGATGAAGAGTGCTAATTGACTTCACTTCACCAACTGGAGCATTGGCGGGGTCAACAGCCGTTGCTGGAGCGAACAAGTCGCGATTTGTGCCGCTGTTCAAGAAGCTCAAACTGTCAAAAGCATCGGAGCTTACAAAACGACTGGCTGAAGCGTTTTCTATTGCTTCGTGCAGTAGACCATCATCAAGCTGAGGTTGAGGTATATGCCTCTGTCGTACGCTCTTTTCCATACTGTTGGTAGTGGCAAGAGAAAAAGGGAGCGATGGATGCAGAGTAAGCGAATCCGTTGAAACGTTTAGTTTTTCAGACGCCAAGGAAATTTCTAAAAAGATAAATAAGAATTGATAAACGGAAGTTCCATGTAAATAATTTTTAATAACTTTACTGTCACTGTCAGGCTCCGATAAACTCTTCGTTTGGCCCGTTATGAGTTGCATTCGCTTCTCTGCATTGGCTAAAATCTTCAGACGCCTGGCTTCTCGTACTTCTTCGGCATTCATATCGTAAAATTGTCTGGAATCGTAAAATATCAAAACTTTTGAACACGCGACTGAAAAACGTTAAATGTTATTAATGCATTGTTGTTTACATCATGAGCCTCCCCTTTTGCACAGGCAACCTCCGTGACGTGCCTTCAAAGCGGATTGAACCGCAGCTACTGGTTCCTTTCTTCTACTGCACCATGGTTTGGTTTAGAAAAGGCAGATGCGCTAATGCGGATTGGAAACCTAACCATCGCGTTGTAGGTTGATATAAAAATAAATGGCCAAAAACCCTACTGAGATTGTTGCTAAATTATGTATAATTGTTTTTGATTAATTTGGGTTCTTCCTATGAAATAGAAATCAATATAAATGGTTTCATGTCAACAGCTCGCATTGGATGAGAAACCGCAACGTGGGAACTGCCATATACGGTATATTCGAATCCGCTTTCCAGAGCTTTTAGTTCTCTGGAACTGGTACTAAATCATGTTGTATTTTATAGAACCATTCACTTAAAGTTTTGGCTTAACGCTTTGCATAATTTCCCCCACATTATTTGTGTATTGTTGAATCGAAACAGGTTACGTCTCTGTTCACTATTCAAAAGGCGGATAGCGCGCGGCAAGGATCCGAAGAATATGACAGCAGGTGGCGCGACATTCAAACAGATCGATGAGACCTTTAGGACCTTGGCTGCAAAACTCTCATCTATTCTTGAAAACTTAGTTATCTGTGCAATACAAATCGTATTAAGTTTAAGCTTATTGAATGTCTACAACTAACTCATCAAAGACTGTTCCTAGTCCCACCAATTACAGTCATAACTGCGTTCTCTGCAATGCCAAATTGGCGTCGAAAGAAGAATTACAAGAACATTTCCGGTACAGTTTTGTCTGCATGTTCTTTTTTCTTAGCTTTCTTAACCATGTTACGTTGTTTTCTAGGAAACATGCAAACAAGGAAATTGACAATAGAGGCAAGCTAGTGAAAAAATCTTCTCCCTCTGTTTATCTAGCAAAACCGGTTTCCAATAGCATTGCAAATGGGAATAAAATGTCGAAAGAAGTGACGCCCGAACCTTCTACCTCTAAAACGACAAAGTCGTCGAATGTTAAGTTATCCAAGTTTCCGAATCGTAATGGAAAAACAAGAGCAGCCAGAAAAAAATCTTCGGCAACTACTGTCGAGAATTTATTGGAACAATCGAACGAAGCACAGCAAGATTCAGATGCCAGGGAAACTGTAGTCCCAGTAAGTGCATCCTCATCGGCAGATGACGACCGCGTTAAATGCGACATATGTGATGAAACATTTCCGACAGTCAGCATCGCTATTCAACATAAATACCGTAGACACAGTGATTCCAAGGTGCAGAATTTCTGCCTTTACTGTGGACAGCAGTTTCCTATCAAAGTATTACTCTTTATTTATTACAAATGACTATAATTAAATTTCGTTGTGCTTTATGCTCCATAGTACAGCTTAGATAAACACCTCCAAAGTCATCCGGATGATATGAAACATAATAAAGACGCAGTACCTGCTGCGCAATGCCAAATTTGCGGTGTGGCATTCTATTATTCGAAAGCCTTAAATTACCATATGACTTCCTGCCACAATAAGTAACTTTTCAGAAATTTTTTGATCAAAAGTTTAAGCACTGTTTCATTAGGGCGGCTTCCCTTGTCAAGATCCTTCAAGCTCCTCCCCCAAGTCGGAAAATCAAGTATGATATGGCTGGACAACCCCAATCTGTGTACTACTGCCATTTATGCGGCGCAGAGTACATTATTAAATACAATCTCATCCGTCATCTTGAAAGACATCATTCATCTGAAGAATGCAACGGCATGCCGCAGTAATGTTTTTTGTTTTTTTTTAATATTTACGTATAACGTTGCTGTTATATATTTAGGCAATTGATTAAATGTAAAATCTGTGATGCACTATTCTTCAACAAAAAGGCTTTCGATAACCATACGCACTACCATAATAATGAAGATATTCTAGTGGATAGCGAGGAGCAAAGGTAAGTTAACGTGATGTTGAATTACGAGTGGTAAATTGACGTGTTCATCGTATATATATAGGCAAGCTCTGATTACGCGAGTGGACCAGGATTTCGACTACCGAAGAGTCTTAAAACCAGAAGAGAAGTACGCAACTAGAGTAGAACGCACTGGGCGTAACAGACGCGTTCAAAGCGCTAAAGAGCACGACGACTCGGCAGCGCTTGAATCCAAAGCGAAGTCAAAACGTGTCAAGCGCAAATTTGAACACATAGATTCCGATGATTCTTCAATCTTGTCCAGCCCCTCGCCTGTTAGCGACACTGACGATGAGCAAGAAGCTTCCAAAATACCATCTAATCCAAACACGAACGTTGCTTAAAAGTATATATCAAGCAGAAAAAAAATCCAGTGAGTTATAACTTCGAGGCCAATGTTGTCTGTCTTAGTGTATAACTGTTCAGTTGGTACGTAATAAAAAATTAATAATTGAAAAAAGCTCGTAAAATGTTCCAATTATGCCAATTGCAGATAACAAATTAAGTTCAAGGACTATAGCATACAGTGCTATAGTCTTTGAAATATATACGCTCTTAGTTATTTCCGGTACGAATTTGAGATTATGATTCTCTGTGGGACTGGGGATAGAATGACTAGAATACGTCAATTAAAGCTATAAATTCTTAGCTATGTTTTCCTCAATCCAGTTCACGTATTTACGAACGTCGGTGTAGACACCTGGAAGCCCAGGTGTTGCGCAACCGATTCCCCAACTAACAATGCCGCATAAAGGCATATTATCCCCATTAACGGAGTTGCGAGTCTCATTACGAATTTCATCAACACCTGAGCTTTCAACTACTTTGCCGGGACATACCAACGGACCTCCCGAATCTCCCTTAAAAAATGTGACAAAATAAAAATCGTTTTGAGAGGACTATGGGTGAGAAAAACTGTCAGTTATATTACTTGGCAAGCATCTGTAGTGCTACCGCCGGCACAAAGCATGCCATCCGTAACTGGCAATATGCCTTCATAAATTTTTTGGCATTCTTTCAAAGGTACGTACGTCACGTTAGCCGCCAACAAAGTACCGGGTATGTATCCACCCGATGACTGCGTATGGCCCCACCCGGTTACGATACAATCGCCTATAACAGTGTAGGATTTCCTTTATATAATTTGTATTAAATATTTATTGTGCTATAAGTTACTTCTACGGTTGCTTAACACATACCTTCAGGGACAAAATTGGCAGGAGGCAATTGAGCGTATTGAATAGGTTGACCTAGGTTTCGTATTAAATCCACGCTTTGGTCTAGCTTCAATAATGCAATATCATTTTCCTTGGTCTCCCTTCAAAATTCGGAGCAGTTAAAATCGGAACGGAAATTGTTGAAATAAAGCACTTACGCGTCATACTCATGGGTGATTATTGTAGATACGCCGACATTAGTAGCGTTACTATCTTGTTGATCCAGAGTTCCCAGAATAACTCGTAAAGAAGAAGTTCTGAAAAGTATTTGATCGAAAGGCAAGCGCCTTGAATTACTTGGGAGTAGAAGCTGTTCTTTCATTTTCTACTTACTTTTACTCGTTAAGATAATGTTTTTAAGCGAATTTTAATATAATTTTTAGGGAGGCAAATAAAAGAAACGGAAATCCAGGGAAACTATACTTACGATTTTTGTGCGCGTACACAATGGGCGGCAGTTAGGACAAATTGTGGGTGAATCAGTGCTCCGCCACAAAAGTGTGACTTAGCCAAAGCAGGCGGGATCAACGCTAATTGTAAAGAAACTTGCCACGAATATTGCCCTGTACATTAAAAAGGAATATGAATCCTATTAAAAAGTCAAGCAGTGAAACGAACAAAATCTGCGGCACAAAACCATACAAATATATACACACCAAACGATATACGTACGCATGTTTTAAATATAATACGACAACGTGCAGTAACGTACGTGCTACATGTACTTTACAAATTGAACAATCACATTTATTTTCCTTTTTTAAGACCAATATCCTGTCATTTGAAGCCTACTTAGGTTTCTCAACCCGATATCTCTTCTAAATCCCCCAGTCAATTAAAGGAGCAGTTCATTCTATTAAATAACCCGCTTATTTAATTGACTGGGGTGTTTAGAGGGAATTTCTCTACATTAGCGTAGTAGTAGTAGGCTAGAAATGACAGGATTGGTCTAAACAACGGAAAAGCAATGTGATTCGTCAATCCGTGGTCAAAGTTCGTTACTGTGCGTTGTATTACATTTACAAACCTTAAATTTACGGTAGTATCCAAGTAAGTTAATATATGGAGAACATTTCCGTCCAACCAAAGAGCGAGTTCATCTGTTTAGCCTTTCCCGAACGCTTGAAATATTGCTTGCCAGTAACGCTTTACGAACTTGAAGCGAAAATAAAAGCTAATGACGGTTCCCATAAGAGGACAGACGACAGAATAATGCAACTGCAATAATGAAAAGTAAACTAAATCCTTATTGGCCCTAACCGAGATTTTCCTATCATTTTGGCGTGACTTTCTTCGGTCGTTCACTTTTTCCTTCTGGCTGCAGAGAGCAGCCAATCCTGCAGCGACACGTACCGTACAGAAATTCTTACCTTGGCGAGCTTCAACTCCGCTGACGATCCGGCCAGGTCGTTTGACGCTTTGCTCTTCGTTGTTTGCCACCAACGGGTTACTTAACGCCAACGCAGCGCAAGCCACCAAAACACACACTTGTAGACTTGGAACTCTCATCACGGCTATGTTTTAATCCGCCACAGAATGTCTGCCCTCACAACGTCAGGGCCTAATACAGAAGTAAAAGGAACGAATTATTCTGAATACAGGAAAAGTAGCCCAGATAGTTTCGTAGAAGGTCGTCACTGACAATGAAAATGATTCGTTTGGTACGCCACTTGTTGCCTTGAGTCGGATTCCGCGTCCAGTCATACGTAGGTGCATCATAACAATGGAACAGGTGTCCACGCTTAAAACCAATACACTTGCATCACGTCACGGGCAATTCGGGGATTGACGTCGCATTCACATTGCACGCGGCGACTTAGGGAGCAATTCAAGTCGGTAATAAAGGGCCAATATAACCAATTAAATGAAACACGAACCCTGTCAAGGTTTCTCTCTAACCTCCAATAAAGCTCGCACTCCTAAATACAACTCCAGCAATGATAAGCTAGGTTATTCCATAATATTTAGGTTACTTCCTGAGACTAAAACGGTCTCATTGAGGTCACAAAATGTGTTGCAATTAAACAGATCATTCCTTGGAAACCTCGACAATCGTTATTTTAACTGGATTTGTTTTTTATTGAGAAAGTTGGAAACATGAAACAATCAGAAAAAGCGTGTCATAAAAGGCGAATTAATCTTCCTCCCATTTTTCTAACTCTCCTTTCAACTCTTTCAAATGCAGCCTTAAGATTCCTTGCGTCAGCAGCTTGAGTAAACGTACTTTCGAGTTATGTTTCTCTAAAGCCCTAGCTTTCTGAAAGCCCGTCTTAATCACTTCGTCTGGTAACCCTGCTAGCCGTGCTGCATGGAAACCGTACGATTTAGGACACGCCCCGTACGTAAATCTGTACAAAAATGTTATGGTTTCTTGCGTGGGATCATCGAGATCCTCATTTTCCACCATACACGCCTGAAAGTTATAAAAAATTAACCAAAAATCTCTCTTTTAACAAAAGATTTGACGGTTTAGTCATTAAATTTTACCATATGACCCAGAACAATGCCTTCGCGACCTTCCATGTCTTGGATCAAGGAATGGTAATGCGTCGAGAAAAGAGTCCGACACTCTCTCTGACGCAAATCTTCTAACACTGCGTAAGCAATTGCGGTTCCATCATACGTGGCAGTACCTCGACCTGCGTCATCAATTGCGTCCATTGACAAAACATTGTATACAGAATGCACATAAAATATATCCTAACTATTTTACCCAGTTCGTCGAGCAGAACGAGGGAATGTGGAGTAGCGTGTTGCAAAATGGCAGAAGTTTCACTCAATTCTACAAAAAAGGTGCTCTCTCCACTCATTATGCTATCGCTTGCCCCTAGACGAGTAAATAAGCGATCTACGGGAGTCATCTCGCAAGAAGCGGCAGGTACGTAGCATCCCTACGGAACAACGAAAGCCCGAATTAGACCGAAAACCATAATTTTTGTTAAAAAAAAAAGAAAAAAAAAGCTAGAAATGAACAAACCAGTTGAGCTAGGATAACTGTAAGGCCCGCTTGTCTCATCAGCGTTGATTTACCTCCCATATTAGGCCCGGTTACTAGAACCAAGCTGGAGGGCTTAGTAGTCTTAACAACATCAAATGGCGGACCACAAACACCGATACTCATATCGTTTGGTATGAAATTCTCACCAGCTATGTTGCCCAGAATAGGGTGCCGACCCTCAATCAGCCGAAAGAATGGCTAAGCATACAAAATCGGAATAAAGTGTCAATGTAATTCATACGAAAAGCACAGTTTACTTTGACGTCAGTCGTAGGTGCTTTCAATTTAGGCTGGCACATCGTACCTTGAGCATTTCGGGAATAATGAGCTAGACTCATCAACACATCCAAAGTAGAGATGCATTGTAAAACGGCACTCCATAACTGCCGACTACAAAACGCATAAACGTAATTAAAATTAATTATTATTTGTATTAAAATAATAGTCGATCGTTTCATGATTACTAAATTGGTAAACATTAGCTTACTGGGACTCGAACTGAGCAAAAATTCGTCGACTAATATCACGTACGGCGGAATCTCGATCGTCTTCAGCAGCCAACAAACGAGAGAGCAGATCCTAAACGCAAAAGACGTCAAAAGAGCGAAACTAAAAAATATGAACGCCAAAAAAGTCAGAAATGTAAACGTTACTTTAGCTTCATGAGTGTAAAAGCGCTTGTAACCTTTCCGAGAACCTTGTAGCGTGTAAGAATCGTCAGCTTTGCGAGCAGGACCATCAGCTACTTCTAACTGCAGTCGATTTTTGGCTGATCCGACATAAGCAACCTACAGATTTCGAAAACAGCATTGTTAGGCTTCAATCACAACGCTATAACAAGTCATCTAACCTTGCAGCCGAAGTATTTTCTCTGCTCGCCCAAATACAATTCTATTTCACTCTCGACTGACTGGATTTCCTCCAAAGCTCTGTCATAGATCATATCGACACCAGGACGAGGGACGATTTTGCCCTCTTTCTTAGCTTCTTCTTTATTAAACGCGTCCTAAATAAGCAAAATATTACGTTCTTCATTTGATTACTTATTGGAAGGTTTCTAAGTAATCAATACCTGAAAATAATCCAAAACTTCTGCCAAATCCGGAAAGTTACCACCTTGAGCTTCGAGCATCACACATTGACGCACAAGTTTGGAACCCAAGTTTTCCAATTCGCCTTTATAACCCCAAATTAAAATAAATACTTAAAAATAGTTCACGATATGTAACGTCTTACTTTGCCAAAGTTCTACAATATCCACCGTTGTTCTGAACCCTTCCAACGCTGAGAGTAAGTCTTGAATTTTGCGTTTGGAGTACAACGTTTCGTCATAGAATATCGCTCTCGAGTCTGGGTGATCTTTCGAGATCCCCGAACTGCCTTGGGCTCGGATTCTAACAATGCAACCCAAATGAGTAACAATAAATTTCCAAAATAACAAAATAAACTAAAGTAATAAAATTATAAATAAAATAATAAGATGTATTAATATAATTACTTGCTCAAAATGCGTTCCAGGTCAGGCAAAGTCTTCATCAGCTTAATGCTCTCACTAACAACTGAATTATGGTTCATCAAGTCTTGAACAGCTCGTTGACGATCTTCAATCAGTGCCCCGACACAAAGTGGTCTGCAGAGCCACTGGCGCAGCAAACTAAATCGAAATTTAAATTAGCAATGAAAGAGTTTTTTTCAAAACAAAAGTTTTACCGTTTGCCTGCATGAGTTTGGCAGTGATCAAGCTGTTGGAGTAAAGTACCCTCGTTGGTCCCTAAACTACTATTCACGAAAACGTCCAAGTTCCGTATAGTAATACTATCGAGCACCATGTGCTGTCCCAGAGAAACGGCTTTTGCTTTGCCACAGTCGATATTTTCCATATCAACAGGAATGTAGGAATGGAAATCTTTCTTCACTAAAAGCGATTGTTCAATCTTGCAATTCAAAACGTACGATAGGACAGCTCCCAGACTCTGAACTGCCATCTCACAACCTTCTTTGGCCACCAAACCTAACGTACTTCCTGAAAGAAAAACGAACACAAAATAAACGAAAATAAAAAACTTGAAAAAATAAAAAAAAATCTTCATAAAAAATACTCTTCACAATTCTTTTGCAAAATCTCTTCAAATTTCCAAATAAATGTTCATTCTTCAAAATCTCATAATTTCTTATAACTAACTTACCTTCATCAATATAAGGTTTCAGCCCTTCAGGCCAAATCGTCCTGGTATTTTCCTCACTTTCGGCGAAATAGTTCCCTTCAATCAGAAACCGTAATACTTTCGAAGGTTCCCAGAACTGTTTCCCTGATAGAAATTCCAGTACGGCAGCAGGAGCGTTAGTTTTGATCACTTCTCTAGTTGCACTTGAGACGTTTTTCCTTTCTACCAAAATCTAAATGAAAGAAAGAAATATTGAAATACAGTCAAGTATAAAAACAATTTATAAATATAAGTAACTTTGAATTAATTTAGTATGAAATAATTAGTTTTATATATTATAAGTAGTATTATTAGTATTAAAATTGCTGTTATACCTAATTATTTCAAAAATGTTTTCAAGAATATCTCAAAAAGACAGTCGAAATACCTGAACCGGAGCAAAATGGGCGAGTAACGTAGCCAATCGACTTCTGTAGCGATCATCCACAAACTGTCCTAAGTAGAACGTACCCAAAGAGGCTTCCAACAAGCAAATTCCTATTTCTACTTTGCCTCCAGGATCCACCCCACCCTAGAATACACCATTATATTCCCGTCCAAAGCTTTTTCCGTGTTTCTAAATCTTTACCTTTTCAATTACAGAGAGCAAATGATTGGGCGTAGCTTCAATATCTCCATTCCCATCGAAGAAATTGTACGTTTTAGTCCCAATGGACGTGATTTGGCAGACTTCTCGTTTTACTACCTTGTCAAATTTGGACGACCTTGGAGCTTAAACCAAAACGAAAATTTAGTAAAAAATACACTAACATTCAGTTCTTGTGAATTACTATTTTTAACGCGGTCATTCATAGTTTCCGGAGTCTCGGTTTGCTCAACACGAGCCACCTTAAAGCCTTTTGCAACGAGAGCAGACGAAAAACGACCAAAGGCAGCTTCAGGAAATCCGCAATGCGCTACTTCACCCTAACATCAGAAATTTAACATCGGAATTGTCATATTTTACTTATTTTTTAGACGTTTACTTTCATGATAGATAAGCTCAGCTCTTTCACACCAACATCGGCATCCATGTGGTATAACTCGTAAAATTTGCCCACTTTGAAGAAGAGAATTGCATCCTTATGTTTGGACTTGACATCCCACCATTGTCTCATAGCCTTTCAAATATATCTTGTTATTCACGATAAATTCACATCTTATTAAAGCTTTTTTAAGTAATTTACGGGAGTTAATTTGGATTTGAAGTCTTCTGGGATGAATAACGTCGTGGGATCGTAATCGGGGTCATCTGGGCGCCTTTTGTCTCTATCCCGGATCTTCTCGGGTTTCATAAACTCCAGATTGGTATGGAAAAAGACGCGCTCTTCAGCGTTAGCCCCTACTGATGGGCTATCAGACGAGCTAAAATACGACAAGCGCTGTTTGGTTTTATCCCCCACAGGGGTGCGTGGAGTAGACGGCGCAGAACAAGAGAAGCTGCTCAAATTTAAGGATGGTGAGCTTGCAGAAGTAGGTGTATTGAACGTAGCCTTGGATACGGGACGTTTAGTGGAAGGTTTAGCAGACCTTTTACGCTTTTTAGCAGGAGTATCTTCGGATTCCGACTCGGGTTCACCCTCAGAGACTTCTTCGCTTTCGATTGACTCCACTTCCGCTTTGTCTAACGTATTATTGTCCATCGCATTACTGGATTTTCGAAGACTAAAGTAACGAAAATAAAAATACCTGGTTTATACTCGTCTTCAGAACTGTCGACCAAAGCTTCCAGTTTTTCTTCGTCTCCTTCGCTTTCGTCATTGTCTAGAAGCACTATTCGCCTACGCTTACCTAAAGGAGCTTTGCTAGACTTGGGAGTTGTCAACTTTAAGAGTTTCTTGCATTTAGGGGTCACGGCGATAGTGTTCGCTAAGAGAAAAGGTTTATTAAGCTTAGAAAAGCAAGTTCAATTGAGAATATGTTATCTACTTGCTTGTTCTTCCTCATCTTCCGATGGTAGCAACTCTACGATTAGCTTTAGTCTTTCTTCTAGGGACAGTTCTAGCGCACTCTCGGCCTCTTTGCACCCTTCAATCCATTTGGGATCCCTGACATTGGGAATTCCATCTTTTCCTTCATACAGCTTCACATTCCTTGAAAGTTGGTAAGAAATTGAGGCTCCCGCATGATGGATATAGTCAAAAACTTTACTTAGATTTGACCCAAGATCTTGTGACGGGCTGATCAAAGAACTGGACGTGAACATGACCAGGTTTTTGTACGGATTGCAAATTAGGATGCTTGCAAACCATACTTGGCCACCACGGAAAACTGTCCAGTTTAGCCCAGACCAATGTCCCTTCTATAAAAACCAAAAAACGAAAGATAAGCGACTTGTAGCCAGCGTACGGATTTAAAATACCGGTTAAGTTATTATTGGTTCCACCATTGGCTGTAGCTCCTTTGGAACTTGTAGGTGTTCGTGCAGCAGAGCCTGGTTTAATACTTGAGAGGGTTTTGTTTTTACTATTTTCGTTGGACAGCGGCAAACGATGAGGAGTCTGAGGATCATTTTGAGTTGACGGAAGTGTCCCGTTTGTTGTCGTTTTTTTAGAGAAAAAACTTAAAATTGACTTTTGGCTCATCCTGGAGCTAAACCTAAAGTTTTTTAAAAGAATAATCTACTAAGTACATGAATATAAGTTTTCTTTTAATTACTAGTTGTCAATAGAACGGCTCTTTACATCAAACACGGGTAAACAGTTCCAAATCCAAGTTAATTTGCTATGCTGGGCCACGTTGTTATGAGCGGGAAAAACAGCTCGGCTTTTCTTGTTGCGATAGCGGTGTTGCCAGCTGTTCTAAAGATTGCTCGCCAAATGCGCCAAATGCGATTCACTTTGAAAATATCGTGTGGGTTTTCAAAGTGTATAGAGGGGGAGGTTGCCTTAGATAGTTGGTGCGATCTTTGGCGATTCACTTTGAAAATATCGTGTGGGGTTTTCAAAGTGTACAGGGTGCGGTTGCCTTAGATAGTCGGTGCGATCTTTGGCGATTCACTTTGAAAATATCGTGTGGGTTTTCAAAGTGTATAGAGGGGGAGGTTGCCTTAGATAGTCGGTGCGATCTTTGGCGATTCGCTTTGAAAATATCGGTATTGTATTGATTTTGACATGCAAATTTCCCATTAAAAAATTTTTAATAAAAAAAAGCATAATATTCATCTATACCATGACCAAAAAAAAAATACCAAAAAGCAAATCTCATATTTTTGAAAATTGTTTTTCAGGCTAACTGTACAAATGACCAACAAGACCAACTCTTCACCCAACAATACCACAAGAATGTTACAACACCACGGACCGTGCAAAGTTAATTAAGCAATAGTAATTATCGTTGACTATAAGCGATTCAAGTTGAAGCCTAACTGTTTAGTCCGAAGAACCTGGTCCCTCTTCGCCTACGTAGTTTATCCGTTATTTTTTGCATACAAAGATAAGTTCTCATTTGCCTAATAAGTTCGTATACACACTAAGCAGGGATTTGTTCATTGACTAAACACGGTGTATCGTCTGAATTTAACTTATCTTCGTAACCTTGAGCTTGTTCAATTAATGGCGTTTCATCTAAATGGACTTTGCGCTGTCGTAGGTGATCAGGAGCTTCTGAGTGTTGAGGTGTGTAATCCTGCTCAGGCTCTTGACGACTAGAAGACCTTTCCTCTTGCTCGGATAGATGTGGCGTAGAGCGACCTAACAGAAACTTACGTATTAGGTTTCGAACCCATAAGCCGCTTTAGTAACTTGGAATTTGTACTACCAGAAAAACTGGTGCTAGTAAGCCTGCTGCGCTTTGAATGACTCCAAAAGTACTTATCCAAGGGTGTGAAACGATATTTAAGGTTGACACGATCACGGATTTTTTGCGGGATGACAAGGCTGGTCGTAATAGTGTTTCCCAGAAAAAGAATGAGAAAAACAACGGCCAAGACTGGGACCTATAACGAAGGGTTGTTTATACATGAATTTTTGTTTTGCCGAAAACCAACCTGCCAAACTGCTTCGGGATGAAAGGAGAGCTGATACAAACCCCAAGCATTGTACAATTCGAACAAATAGCCAACGTAAAGGAAAGGCAGCAAGAAGCTGAGCCCTCGCCACATCCACGAATGGAAGCCTTCAATCGTAATATCCATATCGTGACGTTTACCCAAGGTCTTGAGACGGTACAAGCATCCTTGCTGGTATTTGAACTGCAAATACTGTACAAAACCTAAGAACACACAAACATAAGTGGAGTGTTTTAACTTTGAAGTACAAAACAGCTGGAAAACTTACTAATATAGACATAGAACCACATTAGCTGCTTGCGGAATTGATGATACGTCGCAGAATCAGGCCAAGTTAGTAAAATGCCTGCTAGGACGGTGGAAATAAAGTGATGTGCACGCCACCAACCTTTAATATGCGACCCATTTACTTTCAATATAGACTCGCGTATAGTTAAGGTACAGTAGTACCAAACTGCCAAGAACATGAAGCTCAAATCCAAAACCCTAGACAAAAAAATAGAAGTGTATACAAGCCGCTAGAGAGGAACTGTTTACCTATAACTTGTTACAAGGTTGATGACTGAGAGCACCATTGCAATAGCGCTTAGAACTAACTTAAATTTCTCGTATTCATCTTTATACTTGAACCTGAAATCCAGTGAGAATCAAGGTTATAAAATGATTAAAAACACATGAAGCATACTTATCAGCCCTGTTGAGAATAGAAACGTTAACGGAGCCCAGAATAATACGCAAGTAAAATCCATTTGGTTTGGGCAAAACCTCCTTCATTTCGTTCAACTGAGCTTCCCTTCTTAAAATATCTTTTTTCAAGCAATCGATCTTCTCCTTGTCCTCGTCATTCTGAGCTTTAGCTCTAAAAGGAAGCCACATTAAAAACATTATTTCTCAAAATTAATAAATACGATATTTTATACTTTTTCATTGCCGTTTTGACCAAACCCAATCTGTACTGTTGATGCTTAATATCATTCGTGCATTTTTGCTGCAAGTTGCAAAGCTCTTCTAGCTTCGTTATATATTTCTTATGGTTTGCCTGAAATAGATAAAAATTATCTGAGTCACCAGAACCATTCACTACGCGATTTTTTTTTTCGTGTCACGAAAAAATAAATATAAATAAGGATTTACCTCGAGCGATTTATATTCATCGGCTAAATCAAACCAATCTTTGATGCACGAATCTATGTCGCTAACTATAAGATCCATTCTTTTTTTTATATTAAACTACAAAATTCCAAAACCACTGTAATTTTCTTCAATGCCACGCCAACATTCTCAGGGCTCACAAACACTTGTGAAGTTGTTTACTCTCAAACACGACTTCGCCTATTTGCCGCTATTCGGCAGCTCGATCACTGATAATACATTTTCTCCGTGTCGGAAATCCGTGCCGTATTTATCAAAGATTCTAAAGCAACAGTAACAGAGCTGCTGATTATAGTTAAGCTTAAGACAATATGGTTTATCTGATAACCCAGTATATTTTGCATTTATATTTCAAGCTGATTAAATTAAAAACTGACATCACAGACACGGCGAGAAACGAATCTCTCGTAGCCACTATTCGCCCGATACCATTGCAGGGTTATCAATACCCGATACATGCGAAGATTCGTCTTCGCTCGAGGAAGAAACACTTCGCTTCACATGCAAATTCGGATCTGAGGGATCAAAGAAAATGATTATATAACTCAGCATTATGCGCGTAGGAATAAATCAGTAAATTAAGATGGAACTAATATAATCTAAACCAATAATGTAATGACCGGACATTTCACAAGACATCGACAAAGCTATAGACGTGGAACTAGTTCTCTAATTATAAACGACCAACATCACCAATTCAAACCAAGGTCCATCACTGCTGTACAATCAGCTCCGACTTCAAACTAGCAAAGGATGCATAGCTTATTCATATAATTACATAAGCAAGAGACAGTCCATAGGACTGAACTTGGGAAGGGACAAGGGCAAGGAATCGAAGTGCCAATGAATTATAATAGGGAATAAATAAATATTTCCAGAACCACTCGGTAAACGAGACCATTAAAAAAGCAAAAATTCCACCTATTATTACACAATAACTGCAGCTCCGACTCATTTGCCTTTTACACTTTTTGTTGTCGTTGGAACTCATCGTGTCAATACCCGAAAAACGATACAGGATGCATTTGGGAGTTAGACGTTGGCATGTGCCAAATGTACGGTCGCATGTTAACAGAAAGTAAAAAAAAAAGAGTCCCCAAATGACCGCGCGGAAGCTAAATATCACAAAACAAGTTCCTTCGGTAAACATGTCGCAAGAACGAAACGAAATGATTTTTTTTCAAAATGAATGGGTCTTTTCCCCGTTTACGACGTGAGTGCAGGCAAGGTCTCCTCCTCTTCAGGTGTGGAATCTCCTGCATACAGTCTTGCCCGTCGATGACAAGTATCATTTAAAGGCTCAGGATCTTCTGCTCCATCTATAACACGTACAAAAGACAAAATCCCAACATTACATCAACCCTTTGACACATAACAACTTAGACAAACGAAGAAACGGAAACAAAGGACAACTTAGACAAACGAAGAAACGGAAACAAAGGACAACTTCCCCAAACTAAAATAGATTAATTGCACAAGGCATAAATAAAAACGAGTTAGTCAGATTAGTAAATGGCTTTCACTGGACGAAAATACGGTTGGTTTAATAACACGCAGCCCAACTAACCTAGAACACGCGTAGCTTGGGGTATTTTGACTTTGACGGGCGTTTTGCATTCAAGCGGCATGCCGTTATAGTACACTGCTAAAAATCCATACGTTTTTTGGTTAAAAAAGGGAACGCAAAGCTCATGAAATTAGCGAAAGCGACAACAAATAGTTTGTTAAGTTTAAAATTTAAAAATCATCACTTACTTTGCAGTGCTCGAGTGACCTTTGCTTTATCCTCTACTAGATACCATGCTGACATCAGGAAGAAGGCTCCCCCGATGACCTCAACGAAGGCAGTAATAAAGAGGGCGTATTGCAACGCAGTAAATTCAACGTCCACATTGGTCATGTCAATGCTTGAAGAAGAACAATTCCAAGGGATAGGCGTTGTGGGCGTATCTAATACTGACGGTACTGTTGAGTATAAACTTGCATTGTGACTAGGAGCTCGTAAAGGAATTTCAACCAAATTGGTGTCCGGTTTTAACGTTCGTTTCAGGATCTCGGACACCTAATTACATCAAATAATTTTTAACTTCTTAGTTCTTTTACATTCTGTGTCTTGTGTTTTACCTGTCCAATCAGGTACGGGCTTCCAGCATCCCCAAATGCGTGAGACACTAAGATCTGGAACGCTTCAGCAGTTGCTCTTCTGGTTGGAATTACCACGTACTAAGAACATACAATGTGTTAGATGGAAAACTTAACCCCACCAACTCCAAAACGGACCCCCTCCCTTCCCCCCAAAACGGAAAGCTTAGTACAATCATACGAAACAAAATACAGAATCTCGGCGTTTTTTTGTTGTTGTAAACTTACAAGGAGGATATCGGCTACAATGGCCCAGTTCATATTGAGGAACAATTCTCCAAAAAAGACTAGGGTAAAGCAGGCCGGCGTGCTCACCGGTGCCATGTACATGGACGCGAGCATAAGAGGCGTGGACGCGAGAAGCCCAAAGGCACAGACCAAAGGATCCGCCCGCGGATACCGCGTACGCAATTTCTGTCCCACAATTGAACCCAACGGCACGCCCACCAATCCGGAGATCATGGTGATCACACCGAAGATATAGGCGACACTAAAACAGAACAAAACACACAAAAAAACGAAACATGAACCCCGAACAAGATCACATGACAATGCACGTGGTCCCTTTCTCATAATCTCAAAGATCACAACATGATATTATCCCGAACAAGATACGGTTTTTACGAGAACAATAAGCGTATTGATATCAGTAATTCCAAACGCGCAATCTTCTGTTTGGTTCCTGATTACACATTAATCTTAATAAAACATATCCGTAAGCTCACTGATCCGAAAACGACACAATTCACCCAGATAAGATACTCCTTACCAAGAGAATATCCCCGCAAATAGCCCAGTTGAGGTTTAAGAAAAACTGGGCAAAGAAGGCCACCGCAAAGGTAGCGGGTGTGTTATAGCCAGCTAAAACAAAGGCCAAATAGATGAACGGCACCGAAAGTAATAAGCCGAATCCGCAAACCAAAGAATCTGCGGTTTCGAACTTGGTACGTAACTTCTGACCCATCCAGGAACCCAGAAGAACGCCAGAGATACCTGCTATAATCGCGATCACCCCAAACACCATCGATATTCTATAGATTTCGAACATTTCGGTCACGTCATTTTCGTTAGAAAAAACGCGACTTGCACATGGGCCCTGCAGGTATACATAACAAGAAATAACAGTCAGCTTACTCATCCATGGAGACATTTTCCTGGCCAGGCTGATTAGCCAAACCCAAGGTAATGAACTTCGGACCCCACCATGCCAAGGCTCCAGCTACGAAGGCTACACACATAGAAGCGACGGTCGAAAGCATAAAACTGCGACTAAAATAATCGAAAAAGAGAGCAAAATACGTTATTAACCCAATCAGATAACATAATATGTTCCTATTACATAAAAACCAAAAAAAATTACTTCTTGCAAAGTGACTTTATGTCAGCCCACCACGAGGTTGGCTTTAAATGCGATCCTTCACTTTCTCCACGAGGTGGGTCTCGCATGACGAATAAAACGAGGAGTACCGCAACTGCGCCCAAGATCGGCGTCACGCGTAGGCCCCACTGCCAAGTTTTTCCCAGTTTGGCGAACTCTGAGCCCACGATGTAACCCAGACCACTGATTTAAGAACGAAAAGGTATACAGTTAATTACCGTGGAATTTCTTCAATATTATTAAACAATTTACCTTCCAACCGGAATAGCGAAGTAAAATAAAGCGAGCATTTTTGAGCGCGTATCCTTCACAAACAAGTCACTAATGATAGTAGGCGCTATTGTGGAATAACTAGCTTCGCCAATGCCAACCATTGCTCGGAAGCTAATGAACCAATGAAAGTTCTATAAAACCATAAACAATAATTAGAACATAACGAGTCGTAAACGATAATGTTGGGCTTATTTAGATTCATTATTTACGTCAGCAAACGATCCCAGTAAGGTCGTTAAGCTCCAGAGGAAAATTCCGCTGGCCATAAGTGTTCGGCGCGAGTATCTGTCTCCCAAGTAGCCAAACAGCGGCGCGAAGACCATGTATGAGAGAATGAACGCAGTTTGCAGCAAGCCTCCTTCCGTGTCACCGATATCGTAGAAGCATTGTATGTCCGTCAAGATACCTGTGGAGATGTCCGGAAACGTAGTCGTACAAATCCGGAAATGCAGAAGTACAAATGCCCTTTTATCCAGTAATAAAATTCTGGTACTGTATCATAGCACAAAGTCGCACAATAATAACGACATTTATCAGCCGACCTCTTTTATTGACGTCACAGAGGGGCTCAAAATAATAAATATTTTTTGGAAGGCTTCCTTTGGCATAAGAACCGACTTGGCACAAGCTATTTAAGGGACTCAAAATATGTTGTGGCAAGCCAGAATCGCGAAAACGTGGATTTGTTTTGCGAGTATTTTTAAGCACAGAGGAGAATTTACGGTCTGGGCTTGGTTCCAATTTGTGGCGCTGCGAGTTCTACGCTAATCAGGACTCTTTAGCTTAAAGCTGGATTTAAACTTCCTATCAGTTCAGATGGACGTAGGGGTAAAAAAACGGGCTATTTGTTTTGAGAAAAACGGTCCGATGATAAGGACTATAACTCAAAAAGATAGGACAGCTGTAGTACAGACAAGGTTTGTACTATATCAAGAAGAAGACTACTTATTATACAAGCGTCAACAAGGGAAAGAGGTCGCAATAATTCTTGTGGCTTTCCTGATGCCAGTAGCTCTTTCCGGTTCGAACGAATTATTCTACGTATGCATTACGCAAACCTAGTCCCACTTTACGTGAATGGAATGATCATATTTGGGATATAAGTCTGTTATTCTTATGGCCCTGAGTGCGCAAGAGAACGCATTACCTGAGTTGATATTTTTCAAATTTAATTAGTTTTAATTAGCTTAAGGGTTCATAGAAGAGACGGACACGTATATAATATAGCAGGAAATGTTAAGGCAGATGTGCTCGCTCATAAATAGTCTTGGGGATTTGGCCTTGTAGAAACTGACACAACATGTATAATTATACCCTAAAGACGTTTGTTACCTAAATACAATGTAAAATAACCCTAAATGTACTTGGACAAACATTATCCGGTATAATAACGGACACAGAAAAGGATAAAATTGGTAAAAACTTACCTGCTAAGGTAAATCTGTCCATATAGTTGATCAGATTGACAAAGCAGAGAATGGACACCGTAATGATTTCTGCTCTTGTAACTTTCGCTTCTGGTCGCTGGAAATCTTCTGTTGATGTCGACTCTGCTGGTGTTCCCAGGCCTTTCTCACCTCCATGATTATTTGGTTTATAGTCCACCATTGGTCCTGTTTGTGCTATTACACTACCGCTATACTCTTCATGCCGGATCAGCTCCTGTCGCGAACTGTTGGCTCGAATACTTCCTGTAGTTGAAGTAGTATCCATAGTTTTGCTTTGGGCAGCCCCTTTATTGCTTGACTCAGCTCAAGACTTGGCGGTTAATCAGATGCTGACTGTGAATAAAAGTTTGCAGCGACAACTCCCTGCAAGATAAACGACCACAAGATATACATACATATCAACATTACTTCTCTTCCTTTTAAAATGACTTGCTTACTGTGTCTGTGATTCTGCTTGCATCAACCTCTTTTCGTTTACACACCTTCACTATAGCACCGCTTTACTAGTAGCACTAAAGCAACCGTCTATATAACCCCGCCCAGCATACTCACGCGGTTCCTTCTGCCGGCTAATAAGAAAGCAGGGCAAGCATGACGTAAACAGTCGGTCGTACGATAACCAGCTTGGCCAAATCAACAGAACTATCAAACTTTTAATTAACCTAGTCATAATTCGTAAAAATATAAATATTAGCTTTATTTTAATTTTTAGCAGTAACCAAGTTTCAGTAATGTAGTACTTCATTCATAACGGTTGTGGTTAACTTATCGATTGCCTGAAGACGTAATATTACGACCTGACCTCTAGGATCTAAGTGGAGCACCTATACGAAAGAAACACGAACTAAACCATACTATCTATTAATTTGTATCCAAATCAAAGCTTTCAGAGTATAGACACTCACTGTAAGAATATATAAAATGCTATAAATCAATTTAATTAAGAGAACTTCTCATAAAAAAACAAGGCTGGATTTTAAAATGAATGTGTTACAGAAGTATTAGATTGGAGAGGTTTAAGCTTTTGAATCCGGGTGCGAATAATAATATCGATTTTCTGAGTTTCGATATTTTCTTGATGCTATTTACAATGCTTGATACTGAATAACTATAGCAACGGTTGCTCTGTCAACGTCTCAGTATTGTAAATAATAACACTTACGTTCTTTAGTTTTTTAGAGTTTACGCGCGGCATCCCTTTGATATGAGACTATGAAAATTAATGAGAAAAATTTAATCGTCTTTGCTGCAGCAAGCACCCCTGTTGACAAAGAAGGATGGCTTTCAAAACGCGGTGAAGTAAACCGGAGCTACTCGAGGAGATGGTTTGTTTTGAAAGGAAACTTGCTCTTTTACTTTGAAAAGAACACGGATAAAGAACCCGTGGGCCTTATCGTACTAGAAGGATGCTCAATTGGTATGCTGTTTTCGCATTCGCCCCTTTAAACAAAATCTCTGATTAAAATGGTCGTTTGGCAATTTAGAGCTTTGTGAAGAGGAAGAGTCCTTTTGCTTTCAAGTTGCCTTTCATGGAGCTGGTGATCGTACTTATATTTTGTCTGCCGACAGCCAGGAAAGTATGGAGTCTTGGATGAAAGCCTTGGCATGTGCCTCAATTGATTACATACAGCTCCGCGTGGCTGATCTTCAGCGACAAGTGGACGAGCTTACCGGTAACGGATGTCTTTAATTACATGGTTCCACTACATCACTCAATTGTTAAACATCCGTTGTAACTCCTCCAGAGGTCGAAAAAATGCAGCAACTTCAGTCACTTTCACTGCTCCAAGAAGACAACCAAGCTGCCGTGGCCTCTGTTATTTCCATTCCGCCGCCACGACCAAGAATCAACCCATTCAACGTGGAAGCGAAATCTTCAGTATTAACACGTCATGCTGCAGGTGTGGCACATAGTCCAAATGGCAGCGCGCCAATTACCAGTGCCACACGAATGAAAGTATTCACTGAATTCCACGAAAAATACGGAAGCTCAATTAAACGATTAAGGACCGCCTGGTTACAGAACCAAGCCCAGAATTTAATCACTCTGTGATGTTAAAACTAAAGAATTGTAAAAATTATAGGGCCAAAAAATAACCGTTTCTCTGCTTTGAAAAATACACAAAAATTGTTCTCGGTCTACTACTGTATAGCCCCGGACACGATACTGACAAAGCTGCTTTCCATCTACATTGCTGCCATTGTCACCTTTTTGGAAATCCTGGAGGCGTTCGTGCCTGCTTTCGCCCCTCCCTACCGTTCGACGGTCCTGGCTCTTGCGGCTGGAGGTTTAGAGCGGCCAAGGAATTCACAGGAATGGCTCTATCTACAACGCAGCTACTAAAGTTGGAACTAATCGGCCCAACAGCTTCTGACTTCTCAGACGAACTGGAATGTGCTGTAGGCCTAGGAAACGTACGCTTGGGACCTCGATGGGGCCGCGTATTAGGCCTGTTATACCTCGGACGAGGGCCGCTGTCATAGCTAAGAGGCGGGCGATAGGAAACTCCGCCTCCATATCTCGGCCCATGACCTAAATCTCGACGAACATGATGGTGTACTTCATCTCTATGATGACCATTGGTTGGATATGGTGACTTGGGATGAGCGCCAGAACTAGACTGCGGAGGAGCTGGAGGATTAGATTCAGGGGTATTCGTAAACACTCCAGCTACTACGCTTGTTTCGGCGTGATTACCAGGATCCAACAAGCCATTCTCTTCCCTCTAAAAGAACGAAAATGTCGAATAATTTATAAGATTTAATTAAGAGTACAAGCTTACGTCTTGTGTTATTAGCAAGACACGAGTGCTATCCGCTTCGGTATCAATAATTCCACCTCTACCTTTCTGTTTAGCGTACAAATCGCTCATTGTTTTTCGCCAGACTAGCTGCTGCCTCGTTTCCTGTCCAATGCGGTATAAAACATCGTTTTCAGCCTCTTTTGGTGGAGGAGCTAATGCCAGGTGGACAGGATCTATTTTCAAAGGTTCCCGACAAACCGCACATGTAGTCTAAAAATCCCCTAAAAAATCATAGATGTCTAAATGAAAGTCAATTTTTACTTCATTTTCAGGTTTTTTCTTCCCTAGCTGTTCTACGTAATCTTTCTCCAGCTCTTTAAACTGCTGTAGACAAGCTGTGATGTAACGTCCCAAGCAATGGCAATGATAGTGATGATAGCAGCCCGTAACAGTGATTGCATCGCTATCAACGAACCCGTACAGACAGATTGGACACGTGCCTACCGGTCGGTTACATAACGTCAGCTGGTCTTTGACTAGCTAAAATACGAAATTAGGTTAATATTACTTTTGATAACTTGTTCAATATTACTTGGATAACTTCATACAATACAGGAAGTCCCTTGTACTCCTCGCACTTTCCAAAGCATTTCGACAGAATGGAATTACAGAACTCATCACTGAGACCTCGTGGACTACTTATAAGTACTTGGGGAGCTTGTTCGGGGTAATCAAATGGGAGCTTTAAGGTTAAAACTAGGCACACGTATTGTTGGTCGGGATCATCAGCTGTAGATGGATAAAGCTTAGTAGACAGAGAACAAGGCCTTCTGTAAGAAAAAAAAATATTTCGTTAGACATGGGAAGTTATATCTACGTTAAACGTTAAAACTTTACCCTTCTGTGTATTCTACATCAAGTTCCTCAATGAAAATAGCTTTCAATGCCTCGATTTCTTCAATGACTCTGAAAAAGGAAAAAATAAATTAATTATTTCTTGTCTCCCGTATTTCACTTTGTTTGTTATGCCCGATGACGAGAGACAGAAAGAAAATTTCACTGTAATAAGCAGAAGTTGAACAGGAATCAGAATTATTGGATTTACTTCATAACTTTAATTTAAAGAATAAAGTTAAACACAAGAACACTTACGTTTATAAAAGATTACTACTTACGCTTCATTTTGATCCATTGTGAAAGAAATAAAAAAAATATGCAAGCACGCAAATCTCAAACAATATAAACAAATTGAATGTCGGATCGAACTAAGCTCTAAACGGTGATCCGCGATTGCATTCTGGAATACCGGAAACCAATCAGAGCATTCACTGAATGCGTTCATACGTCAAGCTAGCCCTGTGGGAGGAGTCTTAAAAGCAGCAAGCCGCATAAGCGGGGTCGGCTATGTTGTAGGAGTGTCTAAAATTAACCTAACCTAACTTAACCCAACCTAACCTACCTAACTTAACCTTATATAGTGTGCTGCGATTTGCAATACCCCGCCTGAAGCCAAATAAGGATTGTTGAGGATCGCTTAGGCTCCTCCCCAAAGATGGCTGAACACGCTTCTATGCGAGAGTTGCTGCTTACAAGACGACAGGCGAGCTGTCGAGTGAGCTATGCAAGTGAAGGGGAAGTCGTTAGGTTTATTTTGTATTCATGTGCATGTGTTGTGCGTCACACGGTAGATGGCACAAATGGAATCCAAATTCGTGGCAACATGTTCTCCAGTTTCGGAACTCTGAGATAAACATGACACTAGTCAGAGGTGCCGATCCCCCCCCCCCAGGCCCAAGAGGAGTTCCCCAAGATTGATAAAAAAAAAGTAGGGACGGAAATTGCTGCATTTCATCAATTTAAGTGCAAAATATTGCCGTTAACAATATAACTAATCGGGAGCACATAAGACAAATCTTTTGCGTTCTACTCAGGGATGGATTTACACCCTTGTGCGCCCTAGGTCAAAGCTCAACTTTGCGCCTCGCCCCCCCCCCCCCTCCCCTGACCGCTGCGCCCTAGGCCTAGGTTGGCCTTATGGAAAATCCGCCCCTGCTTCTACTAAAATAAACCGGAAACCACAGCAAGTTTTCAGGAAAGTAGATAAAGATTTACGTGCATTTGGTTTGCATCCAGATTTGTGGTCATACGCAAAGCAGAAATGACTAATGAAAGAAACCCACATGAGTTCCGATTCCGAATCCCGAGTTCCGTTTGGAGAACATGTTGCGCACTTGTTTTGTCCAATCACAAAATTTGTCCTAAAATACAAATATAGGCATACAAATACAAATACAAATGTGCAAATATAGGTAGCCTATATCAGGGGTGTCCAAAACGTGTTGGCGAATCGGGATGTCAATTCGCCAACACTTGAAAATGCCCTCTGAATTCGCCAACACACTATAATTCGCCAAAATCGTTGCAACGCAAAACTTAGAATGGTTCTACCAGTAAAAACTTTTATTTCAGTGCTGCAGCCCAATGAACAAGTTGAGAGTGCTAAAAAGATTTTCACCGTTTGAATTTACGAAATTAAGAGCTTTTTTTGAATTTTTTGGAACAGCCGATTCGCCAACATTTTTCGTCAATTCGCCAACGTTGGCGAATTGAAGATAGGGTTGGCCACCCCTGGCCTATATGATGTAAAGCATGGCTTGTAGTGTGTACAAGCCATGTCTAATGTCTACAAGCATGGCTTGTAGTAATGTATTTCCGACTTGCAGCCCTTGAAGGTATTGCAAATAAACGACAAATAAAAGAGAGGAGACTTATGGTTGACCTTTCTTTCTACTCTGCGAATAGATCTACCAAATTGGGGGCTTTTCGAGGTTTTAATTAAAGAGCTTTAACACTGGCGCATAAGGCAGGTTGCCGTGGCATAGTTGTTAGAAGACGGGAAAACATTTTACAATGGAATATTTTTCCCCTTTCTACTTTTTTGTATTTCCCCCCCCCCCCCCATAATTTTCTGGACAGGGTTTTTCCCAAGTGAAGATTTTTTCTACAATATAGCCTTGCGGATCCACATAGCACTGCCTGCCGCGTTAAATGCTTGTATTTCCTAGGGCAACAGGAATTTCCCAGTGATGCAAGTTACATCACTGGAAAGTTCTATATACGTAATATAAGGGCAGTGCTGAATCACTATATTCCAAGCTGGTCCTTATTTTGTTCTATAAAAATTCGTCATACTTCCACTTTGAAATGTTTAAACGAAAGTGAGTTCTGAAAAAATCTTGTTCCGAATTTTGCCGATGTACCCCAAGCTACCACAAGGGAGCGCGCAATGCTTCCGAGCATACAACGGTAAGCAAAGATAAGGTTATACCCTCGTACTCAGTTTGTATGAAGTTTTTCTTAGAAAATACAATAAAATAATGTACATGTCATGAGAATTTGCAAATCCTTAAATTTTTCTTTTTTTCGCGTAGGTGAACTATTAATTTGCATTTTTAAAATTGGTGAAGGCAAAACTAAAAGTAAATTTAAAACTGTTGTATCCTCCCTATTAGATTACTGTCCAGAAGTTCTGTATGGATCTTGTGTACTTCTTACGCAAGAATGCTTCTGAGCTCCTCATGCTAGCGTGGCATATGGAAAGCTAAGATATAAAGGGAGCCTTCTTACTGCAAGGTAAGACCGAATTCTCGAAGTAATAGCTTTCTAGATATAGTTTACTGACCCGTTGACTCGTATTGCTGTCGTAAACGTCGATCTAACGCTCGCGGCGAATGACAACAACCAACGGCTAACCAACCATGAATAAACAACAGGCTTCTATAACGCATCCGAGACGGTGAACGTGACGTATGTTAAGTAAGGTCAAGCTACAAATTTCATAGGGCTTTTTATCCTTGTTTCCATGACGTTCCCTGGACTTTCTTTAAATCCCATCGTTATAGCTTTATCTTGACAAGGATAAAAGCTCGTGACATTTTGGAGGTTAATGTCGCACGTGCTCGGCCCTGAAATCCCCTTAGCTCTACGTTTCCATAAATCACCTGTCCTACTTTCCAATACTTTCTAATGTTTAACGTTATATAAAAATTTTACCAGTGCGTCAGCAAAACACATTTTTTACCATATTAAAAATATTTCCATAGCGTTCACTATTAAAGATTAAAAATAGTTTCAATGTTAATTGATTTCAAAGATTACAAGTATATTCATAGCCTTAAAAAAAATCATAGACTTAATAAAAAAAAAAAATCTATATATAAAATAGTTTCGGGATTTGCCGAGTTCTCTAAACTTGGCAGACTTCATCCAAAAATTACATTTTAACTGAAAGCCAAAAACCAAGCCTGGGTGACAGCAAGCATAACACATTTGGCGAGCTCTGTCTATGCTATAGATGTAAAACAGTGCACATTAGACGAGCAACATGTCACACCGTACGCAAACTATTGGCCAAAAACAACAACTGTGCCTTTGCGTGTATTGACAGTAAAACAACAAACGTGGAACAAGCCATCGCATTCCTGGCTCCACTTCTGCAAAACTAAAGTTTCAGGAAGTGAAGTTGTGATTGACCCTTTCGCTCTTTTCTCTCTTGCCATTGATCTTTCGCAAAGTTTAAATAAAGAGGTGTTTAATATTTGCTATCCCGAAAACTTGTTATTCCAACCAACCGCGAGAAGATGCGCTTTGCATGGGTAAACTCACATTGCTTCTGCGCATAAATTTCCTCAATTTACATTAAGTTTGTCTTAAAAAATACCCTAAAATAATACCTTTAGGGAACGACAGTTTCCAAATTCGCTATGTTGCTTTTCTGCACAAATTGACAAATTAATTTGCTTTTTTATATATAAGGATGCTGGTTCTTTCCCCGTGCTTTCTATTATCATAGAAAAAGCTAGGCTGTACGGAAGCCTTAGTACGTCTGATTGGCAAATTTTGGTTCCGTTTACGTTTATTAGAACAGAGCTTGGCTGTTAGAATGCCCCGAGCTTGAAATACCACTGCACAATGGCGTACGTGCAGAAACACACGAAGCTTTAGAGTGACCTTTGCAACCAAGTCATAAAACCTTTTATTTGCACTGATCTTTTCAAAAACTTTCCGTTCTTCCCTAGTTCATAAGCACCCAAAAAAGCTAACGTTCATGGGAAAACACTTCGTTTTTACATAAACCCTAATTTATAAAGCAGCTCCGCAAAAACTATCATGAGCTTATTCATTTGCTAACTGGAACGGCCAGAATTACGCAATTACGTACGGTTTGATGTCATTAAAAATGTTGTAGTTAGCTTTCGTTGCGAGATATAACTCCACTCCAGATCACATATAATATGCATACTCAATTAACACATATCAGCCCTATTTTAGTCCGCGTGACGCATCACGCTTGTATGGTTCGCTGTATACATTTACTAAAAATAGATGAAGAAAATGGGAATTAAAAACTCTAATCAAATGGGGAAAATTCTCGTTTATTGTCCACAACCTCAACAGAACGATTGACTATGGCACTATAGCTAGAACGCATAGGCTTTTGTGACCTTTCTTTATTACTATTATTTACTATTAAAGAAAATCCACTTCATTGCAAACTCTTCTAAGTTTGGTGACTCATTGATTGTGTGACTGGATTCATCTTTCTTCATTTTTTTGCCCTGTCTTTTTGTTCATTAACATCTGGAAAGCTTTTGGCAACTCAAAGGATATGGGCCTGTTTGCACTTTTGCTCTCGATAACACCCTCACATTCGCGAATCGAGAGAGATTCTGCCATGTTTGAACATAGAATATAAACGACTGGAAAATTTACAAGCAGCACGGGAAGAAAAGCGATCTCTGTTATTGCTAGAAGTTCATAGGTGGCAAAAGGTTTCCTATGGAATTTATAGAAAAGACATCAAGGAACACCAATAAAGACTTCCTTCGCAAGTTTTTCTTCCAGCCAGATAACAAATAACAATCCTATAACAGTTTCAAAGTTAGCGTATCTTTTTAAAAGAAGATACAATTGTCAACATCAACATTCCTTTTAGGCTAAGAAGTTGCGTCCTATTCTTTTTTAAAGGGGACTGGATTAGTTACAGGCGAAAAAGCAGTAGGCTATACTTCTACATTCTCTTTCTCTATCATGCACAACGTATCATGGGTAGTTTAAAACTTACGAAACTCTTCAACTTCGCGCTGAAGCAAAAAGCTAAAGACTAATCAAAACTGGGATAAAATCTAAGGAAGTTTGACTCTTTTAGAAGCCAGATGGCGTATTTGAGCCCAAAAACCAGGCCATGGCGACTGTTGGCAGCAAAAGGGCCCCAGAGGATACTTTGGCGGATCCGGAACGTACGTAGACGGTACGACCCTTGAGAGGTTGGGCCGGACGGAAGTTATCCACAAGACTATGTCCCTCATCGTCGAATAATTTGCGAAGTTTGTCCAGCTAAAAGACGGGACCCAAGACATAATAAGCTTTTGTGGCTAGTTCTTTTTATTTTTGAACAAAGTTTAGTTACTTGCTTCTCGGAGACAACAACGGGTGTATCAAGGACAGTCCAAGATACAACTTCGTTACAGTTGGGCGTGGTCAAGGAGCCTGGGTAACGGTAAAAACGGTTCAAGTTGGAAGGAAGCATATCTTTCATAATTATAGTATCTTCCAATGTCGTTTCTTCTTCCGATTTCTTCACCTTTTCCACCACATCAAAAAGAGGCTTGTACGCGGGATTATCACTGGCCCCGGACTGCGAATGATTAGTAACCACATCATATTAAGACTCATCATGGTTAAAAATGGGTTATTCAAAAATTTCTACCTGTAGGAAAAAGCCTACAACCACCAAACCATCAGGGTGAATGACAGCATTGGTCAAATTGCCATACTTGGAGTTGTAATGCACTAAATGGACTTCTCCAGCGTATTTCATTGACTTAATGGTATGTTCAGAACCTCGGTTGGATTCCTTTCCCCAGTGGAAATGCATTTGAGCAAAGTTATACTTTCCAATCAATCCTCCGTCCGCTACATTGGGACTTCGCTCGGCTTCCATACTGAGCGTAACTGAGCGTAGAAAAGATGACCAGGTGTTACATTTCAGTTTAGAGCAATAAGCAAGTGATAAAACGTCGGCTAAGATGGTAGAGAATGAGAAAGTTTACCTGAGTGGCCCGTGTTTCTCAACGTTGCTTTCTTGGCCTTGACATCGTAGTTGGAGAAAAACAAAGGTGCAAATTTCTCAGGGACTGCTTTGCTAGGATCAATGTTGATCGGCGACTGCTGTGACCCGCCGCAGGTTTCGCTTACTTCGATCCAATGATCCACATCTTTAGAGGGTCGGAAAAGGGTTTTGCCATTAATGACCCAAGCGAGATGCCTCTTTCGGCAACTATATATGCACTATAGATAATCAAAACCATTTCGTACTTACCATGCTCGTAATTGTAGGTCCAATGAACGGGATCTTTGGTGAAACCGGAACCTAGAGTGATACAGAACGAAAAGCAACATTATTTCTTTGCGTTCCCCAGGCGAAAGTAAAGGGACCTGCATTGCCACAGAAAAATAACAAGGAAAAAAGAGACCCCCAGCTGACGCTGGGAAAACTTCCTTTCTTGCTAATCTCAATCTCAAGTTAAGCGTATATGTTACACTTTATAGTCTTTTTTTCCATACATTTAAAGTTGGAAGAAAAGTGACGTTGTCTAGTCATCTGGAACGCTTCAAAAATGCGAAAAAACAACAACTACTTGGTGGCGTATAGAAAAATGCTCGCTTGATGAAGCAGAAGCAGCTGCTGATTTTTTTATTTGGCTGAGATTTCTGAGCAATCAAAAAAGCTTTAACGCGTTTTTTACGAAGAGTTTAATTTCGATTTCACTCTGAAGAGTTTTATCTCCAACCAAAAGACTGGCATTCTTTCAGCCCGAGAACTAAAGGAGAACGTTGTTATTACTGGCTTACGTCCCGCTGAGGGGTTTCCACGAAGCTTTTCACGGTTAGCTAAGGGACAAAAATCCAAAAATCTCGATTCCGTGTACAAGTCTCGGACCTAGTAACTCGCCGAGCGTGCGGGAGTTTCCGATTCAGAGTTTGTGGTGGTGACGGAACGTCATGATTTTGGCTTCAATCTATCAAAGTCACCAGTAAATCAGGAAATGAGCCAGACCGAAGTTAAGCCCACAAAACTCCGTTGGTAGAAAAAGGTAAAGGACTGAAAAGCGAAACTGTTCCGAAGACAACAAACCAGGGCAAAATGGAAGGATTTCTACTCACTCCGAATGATTAAATACATAATAAAATAAAGAAACACGTACATGCCAAGGTTTTTTTCTACGTGTCTGATTTTACGTGTGAGTTATTGGGCTGGAACCCAAGAAGAGATAAACAACCAACAGTTGCACAATTACAAGACAGATAGGAGGTCAAATGTCCAAAACAAAAGACGAAAAATAAAAAAGGGCTCGTCGTATGTTTAGTTTCATTTCCAGATTGGGTACTTCCTTTTAATGAAATGGAATCTGGATTTGGTGAATGGAGACGTCCTGGCTGTCCTACTGGCTAATCTAAGACTGAATTGCAGTAATTAATGCTACTTTATGTTCACACAAATCAACCACTTGTTGTACAGTACGGGTAAATTAAAACTTGATGAATAAAGAAATAAAGTTGTAAAGAAAGGTATAAATAAAGTTGTTTGCTACAAATGTATATCGAACGCTTCTATAGGAATTCATTTTGTATCGCTTTTGTTGATTTTTTGGATTGCATTATACATACTGACGACGAATTTTTCCAATTTTCTAGGTCAGATAGCTGCAGCTTTACAGGACGATGGAGTCATATTGATTTTCTCTCCCGCAGACTATTTGGGAGAGTATAGAAAGCTCTGCTCTGCAAACTTTAGGCAAGGGCAAACGTCCCAAGATGTGAGAGAAACAAAGAGAGAAAGAGGAGGAAAGATAACGTGTCTCTGCATTGCATACTTTACCTTTCTCTGCAACTTGCAACTCTTTCTCAAGCGAAGAAACAATCTAGACGGTTGTTTATATATACATGCCACGAATTTTTCGTCTGTATACTTTGGCTTTCAGTCAATTTCATTAATCAGAATCAGTACGGATAACCCAAGGTTAATACCACAGTAGCTGAGCCTCCCAAGGACTATGCGACTATTATAGTATCCCAATGCTACGATCTGGGATCCGGGTTACGCGGCAGGTCGACCAAGAGGAGGCGTTGTATGAATAAGAAGGGCATCCCATTACTGGAAATAAGCCCATAATTACGTACCACCGCGTCGCTTCGGTCAGACATCACGTTTCATACAGAGAGGAGAGAAAGACAGAGAGACAGAGAGAGAAAGAGAGAGACCCCATATCCAGGGATGTTTGCTGTGTCAGCTAAAAAATGGTAGACAGATCATTAAAAAACGTTTGGTTATAAAAGTCATGTACATATAGGAGACTATGTAATCTGAGTTTTAACTTGTTGAAAAAGTTCACTCGAGCTGAACCGTCTTTGGTTATGACGGTTAGTTTTTTTTATGGGAATTGACTTCAAACGAAACTAGGCTATATATCTCTTCTGGAAGTGCTGGTAACATAACCACTCCTTGAATGTACTATGTTACTGTCTGGCTCTGCTCAACGGACAGCTTAAGCCAAGCTCATACAACATCCGTGACTTCGTTGTCACGTACTGGTACTGCAGCAAATTGCTACAAGTAGAGTCTTTACCAAATTCGCTCCCTAGCGGCAAGAATGGGCGAAATCCACCATTTTACGAACGTTTTCTAGAAGGCGCTTTCCTTATATGCGGAAAACGTACGTAAAATGGTGGATTTGCCCATTATTGCTGCTAGGGAGCGAATATACGAAGTCTTGAATATAATGAATATATATACGAAGTCTTGATCACTACAGTAGTGCGTACTCTAACATTAGCAGAAATATGTTGATATCGAAGACACGAAAATCATTCAGTGCATAATTGGAGATACAGTACGTTATAAAGACTGGAAATGAAGACATGGGATGGAAATTAGAGCGAGTAAAAGGATGATTCCGTGGCGATTTCCGAGGCAAGACAGTGTTAGGGCACCAAGAAAGATGGGCTGGGTTTCTCTCAGGGTTACTCGCATGAAGATATGAAGATGTCACGAGTTGAAAGAAGGGGGTCAGAAAACGCAAGCCAGCAGCAATGGTTTCCAGAAGAAATAAAGAACTATAGGAGGGACCGAGGGTATAATAGGATGCTATTTCTTGGGTACCTTTGATATCCCTATAGTGGGACAAATGCCAACACAAATTACGAGTCCATCTCTCTCTTTTTTACCCATGCCTAGCGATCTTTTCCAGTCTGGGAAGCAATAACTTCGACTCTTGGCATAGCTTCCTCTACATACTTCATTCCAGGCTAGTATCCAAGGGTATCTGATGAAGCCTAGGTAAGTATACAGGGACTAAAGGGACACTCAAGCAAGGTACTGGACTAAAGAACGGACATGATCGTGAGATGAGGAGAACTAATCCATTTTTTCGGTGGTGAGAGCGTAGGGAGGGAGGGGGTGCAGAGAATAAAGGGCGTGTAATTTGAGCAATCTCAATGTCCGCGACAAGTATTTAAGCCACGCCTTCCTTTCGAGGTAGAGGTAAAGAAGCTTCTTGAAAAGGTGAGAAGAAACCTGAGCTAAAAGTTCTTTCTCCCGCACTTTCCCTCACTCCCCATCCCTGGACGCTCTGTTTTCTCTCTCTCTCTCTCTCCTCTCAGGACTTCTGCTTGCTTCTGTCGGTAACGATCAATACAGCGCAGATCTGAGATCTCTAGCTATTGGCGGGTTAGCAACTGATATAAAACGCTGAACGAGGTAAGAATTACGTACACAGACACGGAATTCTGAGAAAATGAGATTTGCCCAGGAAAAGGCGATACCAAAATGGGAAGAAAAAGCACTTGAGAATCAAGACAGGAGCTTTAGGCTACGTTGAGGTATACGCTAGCTTTCCCAAGTAAAGGCAGTAAAGTAATCAAGTAAGTTGACGACCCAGCTTCTTCGATATAAAGGTGCGCGTACGTGAGCAGAGCAATCTTGGAAGCGACTCCCAAAGTGGTATGGTTGCAGTGCTGTTACACGAGTCCGAAATAGAAGCTCTCACTCTGAGGAAGACGAAGAAGTTTGTATTGGCGTCACATCGCACCTTCAAAACATTTCATCATTCATCCATGGGTTTTTTTATTGTCTACTCCAGGATTCTTCTCAGTCTAAATAGCTAATGAAAAATATATATAAGAGCCCCCATCTGTGCTTATTTATATTCCATCTGAGATCCATTTATAAGAAAAAAATTAAAAATAACAAAAAAGAATCTAGCCAAACGCTTATTTTTTGTTCTCTAAAAGTAGCAGGCCACTCTAATATAAATGAAGAGAACATGCGTGGCTGCTCCCAGACATAAAACATGAAGCGAAGCGTAACTCCGATAAAGGATTTTGGTGCGAACATAACTTTGTACGTGCGAACATAAGATTTGGCAAGGCCAGATTTTCAGTTGCATTTCTAGGAAATGGGAAGGGGAGTTTGACCGGCATGGACAAGGAATACCCTTATATACTTATTGTCCCATATTCTTTAAAGAACTTCAGATTTACCTGCAGGCTCGAATGTATACCTGCTCACCTGATATTCGAAGTACCCTCCATACTCCCGAAAAGAGAGACAGGACACGCATAGATGCAAGGAATACGAAAACAGGGAGCCACCAAAGTCTGGCTTAAAAAGTGTACATGCAAAATGTCCTGGGGCATGTTAATGTATTAGTTTAGCCGACTCAATTTGTGACAAGACTTTTTATCTTTTACTTCTCCAGAAACCAAAAAAAGCACACGCAAGTTCAAGGTTCGCCACTAAACTGTGCATGCATTATTCATCATCCCTTCTTGACCGTGAAATAGAAACCGGGGCATTTCAAGGTGGTGGGGACTATATTGCAAGTGCATAGTTTGGGGCTTTGGCTGCAGCGGACACCGCAAGTAAATATAGATTTTCGAGTTTGGAAGTGAGACCGTTTGGTCAGGTGACGATTTTGAAGGAATTAGTGAAGGAGGAAGGGATACTTTGAAATACAAGGAAGTTTAAGCTTGGGATTCCGATATCTCGCAAGGAAAATTGAAAACAGTAAAAACGTGTCCACTAAGGAAATGTTTTGTAGGTTTGAGCGGGAAGAAAGTCCGCACCTTTGGCCTGGAGAGGCGGAATGCGTGATAATTTTTTCTTATTTTTAAAGAACAAAATAACAATGGCTTCTTAACGCACGTGTTTGGCATATAAGTATATGGGTACATTCTAAATTACCGATAGCAAGTAGGGATTCTCCAAAAATTGTCATCTGCATGCAAATCCCCCAACCGGAACTAATATGTAGTACGGTACTTGTTCCGTTTGTTCGTAGAAAGTGAAAACACATATCTGAACCGACAACCTTTCATAACGTCGGAAAAACTTTGTCAGAGTTCGATTGTTCCCTGAACTCCGAACCTAATTCCCAAGATACGACTGAGCTCAACTGCAGAAACCCCATAAATTACAACACGGAATTGCATCCGTACAAATGAGGATCTGTAAATCTACACGGTTCCAATTTAGAGCGACAACTTTGTCCACTCTAGTAGAACAACTGCTCCGTTTTAGAGCTAAAAGTTTTTCGCTTCGAAAATAGCCTGTCACTTTTGTCAATGAAGGGTGTCATGTATGTGTCCTAAGTCAAACCATTTACCGTTAGGTATGGGGCCGTCTATTCAGATTCTTTACTGTTATACTTACTGATTAGTTCTCAATCAGTAAAAGGAAAATCGAAAAACAAATATTACCTTGAGCTGCGAGGCAAAAAAGCGCCAAGGTTGCTCTTAAAACCACGCGATCCATGGCTAGTTATACAGGGCAACGGTAAAGCCAACGTCCAGACAAACCCAAAACAAACGTCTGAAACTGTCACTTCGGAAAAGTGCTGACTTGAGCTTGGAGCTGGCGAAAGGTGAGTTTGGGGCGACCACGTGTTTCAATCAGAGCACGCGTAATATATGGACTCCCGTCCACCGCACTTTTTGCCTACTTATTTCGCCTCTCTGAAATAAATAATGGGAATTAATGAATGCGAATCAATGAACTGTTCATACAACATGAAATTAAAGGAATGCAAAATATTGTCCAAAAACAGGAAGGCCGGAGTCTAAGCTTTGTTCGAGTTTATTGAGACCTTTCTCTTTGCCCTGATTAATAAAAAAATAAAATAGAAAGGTGATGAAAAGATTACCGTTTAGGACTATAAGCTTGAAAGCGTGAATACGCTCACAGTGGACTTAAAAGCACGGCGGAGGAAGTCGAGGTGAATCGACCGATATCTCGTGTACGACTGGCAGCAGCTCTTTCCACGTTTCCAGAGTATAAGTTGCTCATCGCGTTTCTCGCCTTGGCATCTTGCGCGGCTTTGCCTGTAGATCCCCGAATTCAAAGACAAGGAAAGAAGCGTCGTAGCCGAAGCACGCGCACGGTGACTTTAATCACGTCCGATTTCACAGCAAAACTGATGCCTTGCATCTTCACACGTTGTCCATGCTGATTTTTTTAAAAAAGAAAGAAAAAATGGCTAACAGTGCAAATGTGTTAAGAACTATATTACCCGACCGTTCGCTAAGTCTTTTTTTTTGCTAATTTGAAAAAGTTTCGCATCCAAACTTGTGTGTAATGTTTTACAATGAGTTTTTTTCCACCGATGTCTAACCAGTGTGTCCTTTGGGATTTTCCAAAATTACCACGCCTGCTGACACTTAACACACCCCTAAATACGTAAAAAAAAATCTCACGCAATGCCATTAACTAATTCCACACAGATATACAAGAATTTTCATACAAATGTGAAATCTGTGTGGAATTAGTAAATGGCATTTCGTGATAATTTTTTAACATTAAAAAAAAATGTGCTTACAAAATTGTCATGTGTATGAAATGTTCATACAAATGACAGCACAGTGAATTCTTGTCAGCCTCTGGAAACCTCTTTAATAGCTATTAGAGAGGTTTCCAGAAGCTGACAAGAATTCGCTACTTTGTTTGCGCTTATTTTCTTGTTATCAATTTTCTTGTTATTTCTGTGTGGAATTAGGTAATGGCATTGCGTGAGAATTTTTTGTCTATGTTCTACGGGTTACTCCAACGCAACCTTGGGGAATACGAACCTAGGTTCGTAGAACATAGACAAGGATTTAGAATGTAGAACATACAGGAATCATAAAAGCGATAAATTTGAGTAGTTTTAATTACCTGCGATGCTTCTTATGATGCTTATCAGAAGTTGTTTTGATGTTTGTTTCATAAGCAGAAAGAAATAAGAGCCCGGTTGTTTGTTTGATAAACAGAAAGTGACGAAAGAGTTCGACGATTTTGGAGTCTAGACACGGACAATTATAACAATAAATTATACACAAGTTGGCTCAACGGTTAAGCTGAAATTAATTATAAAATTCTTAGTTTGTTTGTAAGTCTTATCTTTTGGTAGAGTTACCTTTCTTGCGGAGGACCATGCATGATAATAAATTGAAAAACTGATAATTTCCTAATCTTTTTGATAAGTTGGATTGCCTGGTTATGTAATAATATCGCTAACAAATCTTTTAATAGCAGTCATACTTACACCCATTAAGAAAACTTAATATCCTAAGTGTTAATTTAGGTCGAAAGCCTTTTACTTTCCTAATACCTTAGTAAAGAGGTGCGGCCATGGAATGATAAAGGAAATTCCAAATGACGTAAAATATTCAGTTAAGCTTTGCTTGTAGATCATTTGCTCTTAATATCTTTTCTATATTATTATTTTATTTATAACTGTAACGGAAGTAGAAAAACACGGATGTAATGGATATAACAATAATACAAATAAATACTTATTATTATGAAAGCTCTAACATTTTAATGTTAGAAACTTCATATAGGCGGTTAGCATGGTGAATTTCGGAAAATCTTTTCGTTCAAACCAGAACAATTCACGAAAAAAATATTTGACAGTAAGCTGATATACTGAGCATATTAGCAGCTAGTGCACAACCAATCCAACCTTTTTTTTCAATTTATTCTAAATTAGTAACATTCAAATGAAATTTACAACTATGTGAAAAACGTTGCTTAGAATGTCCTTTGGTTGTGCATTAGCTGCTAAAAAGGAAAACTTTTGTTTCAGATTGCGTTCAAATCTAACAAGCTGTTTTTGAGAAATCTTGTTCCGAAAGTTCGACGAGTTAATTTGGGATATTGTGCTGCTACAACAAACTGTGGTGAAAAGTTTGACTTTTCATAAGCAAAACAAGCTTAGAAATTCTGTCGGCAATTAGCTATCTATTTCTTTTCTTACTTCCTTACGCAAGGCTCTCGCAAAACAATAACAAACATCAGTGCCATCTATGACTGTTTCGGATCAATAAGCTAAGGCAGGGCTGTCCAACTAATGGCCGGCCCCCGACATGCTTTTATCCGGCACCCGATCACTTCGACAAAAGTATTTGGAAATTTACACCGTCACATGTATTAGGTTCGCTACAACGTTGTTCGCTACGGACAACGGTCCCCGGGTTAATGCTTGCGTAGTATCGTGGCCCTCAGTGGGTCAGAAGTTAGCATGGAAGTTGGACAGCCCTGAGTTAAGGTCATACAGGGAGCCTTTTTACTAATACTAACTTATCAGCAAATAAAAAGGCTCATTGTTTGTTATTAGTTCTTAAAAGTGTGCCCACTATCTCTATTTATATATAACGGAATGCTAAACAGTCAAAGGGCGCTCAAGATTAATCGACGGACTTTGGAAGGATACAAGACTTGTCATTCATCAATGCATATTACTTAGTCGTCTGTGCCATCACACAAATTAATACTACAGTAAAGATGGGTCACGAGCGTGCCACTGTTCTTATCTTATAATTTTCCTCGATTGGGATTGGTGACGAAGGTCTTTTAAACTTGTCGCAGGCCAAATTATCTCGTTCTTGCCCGTTCTGTCCACCACTTTCCTTATCGAGTCACATGGCAGTGGCTCGCTCTCAATTAATATCGTACCTATTTTTTATAAACTGCCCACAAGCAGTTTTAAGTCTCGATAGGTATTCCCTATGCTTATCAGATCCTCCTAAAAATTCCCCCTTGGAGCCAAGGTTTCCATGCTACGTACGATACGATACAGCGCACTATACACAATGAATTGGCCGCACCGCAGCATTAATGACTGATGACCAGGCACTTCCGAAGGATCACTTGACCTTCATGCGACAACGTTTGAGGAAAATAAATCCAACGTGTCCCATTTTTTTACCTGAGACTTATATAGCATGCAAACTGTCGAACGGATCCATGATCACGGCACAGTTACGCATCTTAATTTGGAGATTATTTTGATTAGAACCTCAAACAAGGTAAAAAAATGAAGAATTATTGAATCCCATGAAACACAAGCTCATTAGGTTCGTGATCCACATCACTTTCAGCAGCTATGAGAGGCCTTTTTTCCGATATGACGTAAAGCGAACCCTGCGAGAAAGACTATTGACAAAATCATCAAGAAAATATAATTTTAAAATATTTATAATATTGGGTCCTTATATATAATTTAGACTCACAAATCGACCGAAGGAAACCCCTGACTTGTGGTAGTTAAAGGGTATTTTATGAGTGTTCGAAATATCTGCTAAATATCTGCTCTTCCACGATAAAATAGAAAAATGTACAGTTAATGACAAGCCCATTTTTAGGTAACTTATCCTTTCATTAACAAACAATAGCGAACGACCTCGGTTCGAAGGTGCAATCGAAGAAGTTACCCAAAAAACGGTTGTGTTCACAAGCAGAGTTGAATCTTTTAAAAGTAAGCTGAAACAGGAATTTACCATACAAGAAAACCTGTTTATACACAGAAAAAAATTAACTTAAATCAGATCCTAACTGAAGGTATTTTTATTCAATTAAGATTCCGCAATTGCCATTTTTTGATAAATTACATTCGGAGACGTACGTTTAAATGATGAATCTTTAGAGGAATATAGTTAAAAGCAGACGTCAACCTAGAAAGTTAGTCCTTCATTCCGAGAATCTCCTAGATTCCTGATCAGGTCCCAGTTGTGGGTTTTGAATGTGGTTTTAGTTCATAAGCAATCGAATTCTCTAACCAGAAAGGCGAATCTCCCGCCTTGTTGTATAACTTGTAAGCCACATTTACACACATACAGATGTCTCGAGCGACACTATTTCTTGAGGAATAGGTCGATTGCATGATTATAATAAACGTAAATATTGCACAGCGCTGCGCTGGAAAGTGGCCCTCTTCCTCTTTTCGCTGCCAAAATTTCATAACAAAATAAGTGGAGAGGAGGAAGGGATCTAGAAAGTTAATCTATTTATTTTCTATTTCGTATCTTTTTAAATAGTGAGCTATTAAAAAAACGAATGTATGTTTAAGGTTGCCATATATAGCTTAGTCGTATGAGGGCTTCAACACTTCGCGGCATTCGCCGTACTTTCATGTACGATTTCCTAGCGTTTTTGAAAACGTAATTCGAATGTAAGTCGTTCTTGTAATTTGTACATTTGAAATTAAATTCGTGTAAATAACATTATCACAGTTAGGAGATTGTAACAGTAGATATTGCATTATTCATTTTAAGATTATTCAGTAAATTTTTACAGTGCTTAATGGACGAAGCAATACAACAGTTTAATTAAAAGTGAAGCAAATTGCTGTTTCTTAATTTTGCTTGAAGAAAAGTTTTAGCAAAAGGAAGTTAATATCAAACAGTTCCGCTTATAGACAGGAAACTGCGCTTAGAAAAGAAATGTCATAAAGGGAATGTATTAGTCCCATTTTGAGGGTGCATTAATACGTGACACACCAACCTAGGGAATTATGTTTCGCCTTCTCTTGGAAGTCCTCAGTAGGCTATAGTAGGAGTTTCTGAAATAGTGAAATAATGTCTATACAGACAGCATTCTTGATGGTGTCATACTGCACGTACTTGTTAGCCAACGGAACTCTGGGTACGCTTTAAAAGCTACGATATTCCATACTGTTCTATATTTAACAACTTTTTCTTATCCCGAAAAGGGCTTACGAAATGGGATTCCCTGGAAAACCCCCTAATGGAAGCTTTTCCCCCGAAGAAACAATTTACTCCGAGAACCAGACGGTCACCTACTCCTGCTATCCATTCTTTGGTTTGTTTCATGATGGTGACAGTGTAAAACGAACATGTTCCCGTAATGGTTCATGGACCATTAATGAATCTCTCTCAGAATGAATCTCTCTTCCCATTTTCGTATAATGAACACGTTTTTTGTTTCAAAGTGTCTAATATTGTCGATGAGGTAAAAACGATAACAGTCTACTCTAAGTTCGGGCGACGTATCGCAAAACAAGTATCTAGTAGATGGTCCTTCCATTCCTCGCCTTGAATTGCGGCCAGTAGGAAAAACTCGCTTGATACGCATAGGCTTAGGGCGCAAACTTGGTGTTCGGTATCTTTGGCTTTACTCAAAAAGTAGTGTTTTATAGAGTTTGTTTTTGTTGGCATGTAATTACACTCTCGATAGACAACACAGAATTTAACGTGAAAGTGTTAGTAATAGACACATTGACTAACAAATCGACGCTCTGTGACTCGCATGAAGGAAATTACAGCGAATCATCTCCCATAGGCATAAGATGCGCTACGACAGGAGACAAAGAGGATTTTCCAGGTGGAATCCCTGGTGACACTTTTTTGATCGAAGAACTCAACGCAGGCGACAAGCCACTGGTTTTCTGTGAAATCGGAGCTTTCGCTTTTGACGGTAAATACGACATAGCATATTCAATCTACGTACCAGTATAGTAACACTTCTATATCTAAGGGAACACGGAGTGTGGATCGGCGGAAGCTCCGGCTTTTGGATCAGCCGAGTACGTAGGACCCAAGCGAGTCGAGTACAAATGCCAGTCAGGATTAACGCTGATCGGTCCTGGTTACCGCGGGATTGTGATCCTGACGGAGTGAATACATTTTGACCAAGGAACACAACACACACATGTAAACTAGAGAAATGGCAAGAATCTTTCAACACCGGCACAAGTAATAAAAAAATAAACTAACTAATGTTCCATAAACGATTTTTTGCAGATTGCGTCGATTTAGAAAGCCATATTGCAAACGCACAGATATTCTACAAACACGATCGCTCAGTCGCGATAGTTGAATGCAACGACGGCTTTGAACTGATTGCTGACAAAGTATTGCTCTGTACCAGTTTCGGAATATGGTTAGGTTATGCGGTTCATGGTTTACACTGCAAGCGTAGAAACTATTATACTCTAATTTTTTATTGCAGTCTAATTATCTGTTAACATATTCATTATCTCTTAACATATATACGCCACAACATATTCAAGCTACGTAGAGTGTAATAAAACTTTTATTTTTAAGGGAACACGGAATGTGGATCAGTAGAAGATCTGGATTTTGGATCAGCCACGTACGTAGGAGACAATAAGCGAGTCGAGTACAAGTGCCAGTCAGGATTCACGCTGATCGGTCGTTACCAACACTGTGATCCTGATAGAATTTGGACACATTGGCCAAGGAACACAACACTCAAATGTGAACTAGAAAACTGGCAAGAATCATTCAACATCGGCAAAAGTAATAAAAACAACAACTAATTAATGAATTTATAAATGAATTGTTTTTCCACAGCTTGCAAAGATTTAAACAGCCGTATTGCAAACGCAAGGATTTTCTACAAACCCAAGCGCTCAGTCGCGATGGTTGAATGCAATGAGGGCTTTGAACTGATAGCTGGCAAAGTATTGCTCTGTACTAGTTTCAAAGTATGGTTAGGTTATGCGGATCATGTCTTACACTGCAAAAGTAGAAACTATTATACTCCCCTTCTCTCTAATGCAATCTAATTATTTGTTTTAAACAAATGGGTAAAATTACGAAGCTTAGGTACTTGAATAAGCTGTGAGAATTTGACGCAATACGTGGAGTTTCTACTGTAATGAAACCCACCGGGTAAAACGTATGCGATTGTATGAACGTGGCTTCGAGAACGATCGAGAGCGTGCACTCGCTCTCAAGCTAAAAACTCGACTCTCCCCAGAACAGTAAAAACAACCCCCAGGAGAAAGTAACCGAGAACATCGAAAGAGTAAAAGGAGAGTACACGAACGAGTATAAAAGGGAAGTTTGCTGCACTACACTCAACAATAAATAGCCTTGAATTTGCTTGCGGCAACAAGATTTGGACTTTATTTTATCGAAACACACATTGAGTATTATTTGAATAGAGAGTTCTTAAAAGACAGCTTTTATTGGCACGGTTATTTGTGCATTCATATTCACAATTTTGTTTTCAATCTTGGCATGCTACGACTGTTGCACACGGCACAAACAAACGTAAAACAATTTTGATATAATGTCGGAAAAGGTTCATATGAAAAGAACATGTACTTTTTAGGAGCACGACAGGAGATGAGATGTGATACCATGCAATTGCAATCACGTCTTGGAAAAGATACAAGAACCGGAAGCCTGACGTTTCTTTCCGTTTTCCTTCTTTGATTAGTAAGCAAGGAATGCAACACTAATACGAATCCGAGTGACA
>RJJA01000357.1:0-59995 GCA_003724045.1 Lepidurus arcticus
GTGCACACGTACTCTGATTGGGAAGTATGCATCAAATCGTGCCAAATTAACAAAATTAAACTAGTATAATTTTGTTAATTTTGCGAATTTACCCTTTGATATTCTGGCTTTTTACCTGAATTTACTCTGGGAATCGAGGAAGTCGTCGGAACTCCTAAACCCCCTACGCTAGTGGACTCTCGAGCTCAACTGTGACCGTCTAAGTTTCATTCCAAATTACGAAATATTTTTTTTGAGCTAAGTGGAATCAAATTTCGCATTGAACCACTCCAACTACGTATTCACATTTACACAGGCACACAATTATTATGCCTTTTGTAACTTACAATTTAAAACGCAATTTGGAGGCAACTTGCAAGGAAATTTTTTAAACTTATAGGAGCCCGCAACATTGATTACACGAACTTATTATAAGCTTACGGTCAATCACTATAATTGATAATTGTCGTTATTTTTTTTACAGTGTACCGAAAACAGTGCAAGTGTAGAATATTTTTTGTGAAATTCCAACTGCTGACCGTTCCCTCGGTTCAACAACCCCAGTTTATTGCCCTATAACAGATAACGTCTGTTTTCGCCAACTGTGACCTTACTTGCTCAAGTAAATAACACATGTTACCTTCGCAGAATATCCTATGTACCTGTCGAGTGACGCTTGGACGCCTCCTTTGGATGTGTGTTGCACTTATGTTATACAAAACCTATGTACCTAAATTACCATGCAATACTTATTTCTCTACCCATCCCTGTTTCTTGATAAAATTCTGTTCAGATCCGTGTGGAAACCTTGATCGAGGGGATTATATAATCTTGTTAACCTTCGATTGCGTGACAAGTCCAATGCACTGTTGGGTTCTACGAAAACCCTCGCCGCTCTTTTATCCCTCAAAGATAGCTCCAGTCACGCACAGCTTTGCCATCAAGCAACCAGGAACCTGCCTCTCTCAGCATTCATAAATATGCATCATCCTCAAGCACTCTTCGGCCAGTTGTGTACCGCTTCTGTAAGCCATGGAGCTACCAAGTTTCGTTAAAGTGTGCCTAATCATTACAACGGCTTTCTCAAGTTTAAGTATAACGAACGCAGACGAAAGGAAGTTTACCAGGTGTTCTGGAGAGATGGTGTCAACTCTAGTTGTTCCCACTCTTCAGGACATGTCGCTAGAAATTCAAGAACTTCGTAAATTCCAAAAGATCTTCGAGGGAATCATTCCCGGTCTGACGAACTTACTACCCATGTTGACCGACATGTCCAGTGAGATCCAGCAAGCCCGCGCAACCTCTAATGAGATTAAAGAATTAGTCCGCAAATTTGGAACCTCTATTAACCAATCCCTCCAAGAACCCCAAAAGTGTCAAGAATCCAGGAAGGAAGTTACAGCCGATTGTCCATCTGACGGAGCTTTGAATAGATATGTCACCAGTCCTCGCTATGTCAATACCAGAATGACAGCGTCCTTAACCGGCGTTTTTCCACATCTCAATATTCCTAAAAGTAAGTCTTTGAAATGGTTTTAAAGTAGATTTTAAGATAATGGTTAGAATCCATGTCCCCGAACTGCGTTTTGAATAAGTGCAGCGATTCCTGCGGCGGGCATGCCAACTGCCACGCGTTTAACTTCTTCGAAACTAATACTTCGTACGTCTGCGAGTTCGTAGCCGACAACCTTTGCCTCAACAAAACAAAACTAGCGTTCGTGAACTGGCCTGGGGGAAGCGTCTGGGAGAAGAAGACTACCAGCACGAGTCAATCCTGTATTGACGCGAAGTTCAATCCTGGCGCAGACGTCGCGTGCGAAGTACTGAGACCTGGCTGTCTTGGTACGTGGCCCAATTGCATGGAATGCCTCCAAAGTTGCGTAGAATGTAGCCAACGGTATTCCGACAGCTGGTTCTCCTTTGCAAGTAAGTTTTAGGGAGTACTTTACTAATCTATTACGATGTCTATAATGTCTTGTTTATTTCATTCTTTTCATGGGTGAAAAAGCCGTGTACGAATGCACCATTTGGCCGGAGTACGACACACCTTACTCGTACCCCATTGAGAGTCGTTGCTCCATGCTGTTTACGCATTTAATAAGTAGAGCGGTCAATGTCACCACTACCGAAGTGACGTTGGATTACCGAATGTCTTTTCACAACATAAACCGCTTATCGAACATGAAGGCCCATCCAAAGATCTTCTTTTGGTTCGAAACCTCCACTAATGAAAAGTACTGGTTTGTGTACGAAAACTGGGCGATCGACGCTGAAGGCACGCTGAGGAATATGACCTTCCACGAAAGGTCAATTGGAGCCGAAGGGGATATCTTCAATTTGAATGGCGCGGCCCTAAAACCCACCCCATTTGTAATGGTCGAAAATGATTTCTACGGCTGTGGATCGTTTTGGGTGTTGGACCCCAAGAATGCGACGGATTGCCCAGGCGGAAAGGTTAACATGTTAGGGAGAGTACAGCTAGACAATGGAAGAGTAGTAAGTACTGGAATGTCTTCTCCCCAGTCCATCCTGAAGAAACACATCGTCTCCAAGGTGTTTGTCCTCTTAGGAAATATTTAGTTATTTACTTTGCAAAAATTTACTAACGTACCGTACATGAAACAGTTTCGACTGGGTTTTGATCTTTGATGACCAATTTTCTTAAAAAATGAAACACAATTTGTTACCTATGTGAAGAAGCGTTTCTACAAATTTTGCAAACTCCGTTTAGCTTGATTACGCAAAATACAATAGCTTTTTGGGGAATAGTACCAACAATGCAACTGCTTTCGTGCTGGCTAACTACATTAGTATAACTTTTTAATTTCTATAATTAATTCTGTAATACTATTACTGCCACTCTCTTCTTTAGTTTCTTCCAAATTAGTGTTTACAGGCTGTAGGCATCCGACGGAACTGCCCTCTTGCCGGGACTTTCCGTGTTGATATAACGCGAGCCAAACAAGATTCGCGTTTACCTCACAAATATCCATCAAACATGACTTTGCAGCAATTTGTAGCTCTGCTATTTGTTCAGTAGATACATACGGAATGACAAAGTTCACAACTTCGGTCAGTTCAATTAGAGGTGGTTTTAAGCAACACATCATCTTGCCCAAGCTTTCCAAGATGGCGGACTGGAGTTTGAAGTTTTGCGTGAATTTATACGCTTGTGCTTTTCCTGCCCTTTCTCCTACTTTACTGCTAAGAAGTTTGTCCCTTAGGAAGCGTTTCACTTGAGGTAAAATCTCTTTCACTGTTCGTTGTCTTAAAAAATCTCCGCATTTCTCACACAGAAGCATTAATAACTCCCACGCCGTGCGTAGCAAGAGCACGTGGCCTAACCGGAACTGGTAAACAAGAGGCTTCCACAGCGCATGTGCTTTGGGCAACAGTTGATTTTTAAACTTTGCCAACACTACAAACGCTAGATGCAAGCTTTCGATCACAGCTGTTTTCAGGTCAAAATCTGGTCTCGTTAATAACTGAATCATACGATCCGTAATTGAGCACGTTAATGTTACATAACTAGGATCTTGTGGAGAATCTCTTTGCAAATTTGGTTCACTGTCGTCTTTAAGTAAATCATCTTCACTTGCCGTTTTACTGTCTTCTTCCGTTCCTTCCTGCAAGCGTAGACTCCTTTCGAAATCAAAGTGTCTATTTCTAAGAGAATCGACGACTGATTTCGCCTTTTCAACGCCTGTTTTGACAGATCTCGGAGACGAAGCTTGATCGGAAGAGGAGCCTAAGTTTTTATTTATCGCTTGCAGGTAAAGCACGAAAATCTGTACGAAAGGTAAAGGAGAATCGTTGTGGCACTGATCCAAAGCTTTTAGTGCGAAATTAGTAGCTTCCTGGACCAATGGCAAGAGACTAAGTTGCGAATGTTGCAGAATCGCGTGCAAAGTTGAGGGAGCTTGGCGAAACCGGGTCAGGTGGCGAATTTGGTACGCTAGTTGGGGCATAATGTAGTCGGAATGAAGACCCAAAAACTCGGAGAGCGAGCACTGGTTTATATGAGTCGCGATACTATGTAGAGTTTGTAACGCAGTGTGAGATACGACTGCGCAACGCGTTTGACCAGCGAGACCCAACACAGGTACTAAAGTGTGTAGTAATAAAGGCGTAAAACTGACTTGCAGTACTTGAGCCATGGCAGCGAATCCTTCCAGAACCAGAATCACCTGTTACATATTCCAAAAATAGTTAAAGATTATTAGAATAATAATAAAACCAAGAAATTAATGTTATAAAATTGCTACGAACAGTGTTGCAAGTGAACCCAACCATACACTTAACCGAAACCATTTAATTTTATAAATAAATTACATACTTGTAAGATATTGGAGCGCAATTTTCCTAGAGTTAAACTGTTGTTCATCACGATCGGCAGCTCTAAAATACCAGATTCTAGATACTCGGTGGTAATTGAGTCAAACATAGCAAAACTTTCTTCGTTTTTCTTGTCCTTGCACCCTAATTAAACCATAAACAATTACAAAATGAAATTATAGATTAGAGAAAAATTAGAGGAAAGGAACTATGGCACAAATAGATAATGGAGAACAAAACTAGAGAAAAATATTTGAGAAAACTGATGAAACTAACCTAGAATCATATGATTGAGAAGGAATATCACTTCCTTGCGCTGCAAATGATCCTCGCGGAACAGATCCATCAACAGATCGGAGATTAGCATGAAATCTCCCCACTCTCCCAGACATCGCAACACGTTCCGCAGTCTTTGGGCCGAAACTTGGTCGTTCAAGTAAGCTAATTGGTACGACGAAGAAATTCCTATGACAAGAAAGTCAAGGTTTTGTTTTAGTATAAAAAAATGTTAACAAATGTACCGTCTGTTTCCCTAAGTAGAGTTTCGGTACTCAATAAGCTGATTTGCAGCAACGATTTGATAAGCTTGTCAGACAAGCAAGAAATCTGGAGAGTTAACTCCAAATCCGGTCCCAATAGCTTCAAATGTCCTTCCAACGTCCCCAACATCACACTTTGCTCCTCCGAAGCTACACGAAACGTTAGAAGTAATTAAAAACTGGGAGCTAAACGCAAAACGAGAAACAGAAACTGCCTTACTTCCTTGGATTACGATACGCGGAGCACTTTGGCACATATTATAGAGATTTTGGCGTAAAAGTGAGGGTAAATTCTCTTTTTCCAGCGTGGCGAGGACTTGTGTTGCTGTTTCGGAAACGTTATCAATACTATCCACTGTTAAGCCAACCAACATCTGGATCATAGGCCGTAAAGACTCGCATAAGGTCCTGAAAACGTCTTTAGTAAGATTTTAGCTAAGCAATTGATGGAAATTCTGCACCAATAACAGTGATTCCATAATTCGCCAGCCGTTTTAGCCAATTCTCGCCTCACAAGTGGATGACAATGATTGTGAAGCATGCAAACTCGCTCGAAAACCAACCCCATGTTCTGCTTCGCGAGTTTCTCCCGAGAATCTGGAGTTTCACTGTCCATGTTGGCCAAATTCTGCAAATCTTCCGAAGGTTCACTTCTTTGGTCCTGAAAAACGAAGCAAACTACGACTGTCAAGGTCTGTAGAGCACCCTGAAACAGTAAAAAGAGGAGTGCTTAGTAAATAAATTCAATACTAAGGTAATTAAGCGTACTATTAAGACTGCATGCTTTTCTTGGTCTCCTAAACGCAAAATACTATCCATTCCAGACACTATTCCGGGTAAGAATCCCCTAAATGCGCTCAAAGCTAACGTTTGATCCGCATATTGGGCTAAAGTAATAAATTCCCTTATGCAAAGCATGGCATCCAACCTAGAATACATTAAGACAAAATAAGATGAAAATAAGACGGAAAAAGGTACAACTGCTTTTCCGATCATTTCATTTAGTCCAAATCTACCTGAGTTGAGTTAGTTTTTCTTTGCCGGCCAAACGCGTGAGATTAAACAATGAATGGGCTAGAATTTGTTTGCCTTTTTCATCGAAAAGTTTATTGGAGATAGTTGGGCACTTTGACGATCTTAGGAGCGAATAAATGGTTTTTACGAACAAATTCTGGACTTCTTCGCTCCAGACAGGGTTATCTTTGGTTTTTAAATACTCGCTGTCAATATGGAGAACAAGTTGTACCAGAAAATCCGAAAATTTACTCCAATCTTCCACACGAGTGTGAGAAAAGGTGAATCGAAGGCAGTCGAGGATTTTTTCCAAGCGTTTTTCGTTTCTAAAAAGAAGTAAAAAATATCTTAAGTGGCCAAGGTAATGGTATTGGAAGTTACCTGAGTTCAGGGTGTTGGCAAAGTTTTAAGAGAACATGTAAGGGCAGAAGAACGTATTCTTGGTAGTTTTGAAGCAGCCAAGGAGTTTGGGCTAAAACGAGCAGTACATCTTTCAATTCATTTAACGAATCAGGTGTCGGACTTGTGCTTAACTTTTTAAGAATTGACTGCAGGAGAGGAAACACTTCGTCGTTCATTTTCTTAGTTTACAGAAGTGTTCAAAAGGCACGTTACTAATTAAGGCGTTTGGGCAGAAGGCGAACCACGATCCGCTATCTAATTCGCGATCTGTTGCTATCTTACTCGCAGTCTTAAGCCAAATCCGCGACCATGTAGGCCAACCCTATCTTCAATTCGCCATGGCGAATTGATGAAAAATGTTGGCGAATCGGCTCTTCCAAAAAATTCAAAAAAGATCTTAATTTCGTAAATTCAAACGATGAATATCTTTTTAGCGCTCTCAACTTGTTCCTTGGCTGCAGCACTGAAATAAAAGTTTTTACTGGTAGAAACATTCTAAGTTTTGCGTTGTAACGATTTTGGCGAATTAAAGTGTGTTGGCGAATTCAGAGGGCAATTTCAAGTGTTGGCGAATTGGTACCCCGATTCGCCAACACGTTGGCGAATCGAAAAAAACGGTTGGACACCCCTGATGTAGGCTATATAAGAGGATGTTTATTTCTATATATAGAAGAAAAAAATCTTTTAAGCTTCTAGATTATAAAGGAATTTATTTTTGATTAATTTGACGCCAGAAAAGATATAACTTGACACGCTTACCTAATATTTTAAGAGTTTCGTTCTCTAAAGTACCTCTCAATAATAAGTCTCGTTTATTTCTTCTATTAGATACAGATAGTAAACTGAAACTATGTCATGACTATAGCTAACTAAGGTCCAATTTCAACATAAAATACAAAATAGGAGGGCCTAGAAAACTTTTATTTAGTTTATACGTGGAAGATTATGTGATTCCTAGCCAGGCGTTACGAAGACTGGGATGGGCCACGCAAGCCTGATGATGCCGAACCCCGGGATGTTCGTCGTCTCAGTCCTTCTCATTTACTACAACAGATACATGCTCTCTCAGGGCTTCGCGACTTCTTTTTCCGAATGGTAGCCTTTTAATCAGTGTTTGCCTAACAAGTAACAAATGAAAAAGTGAACGAGATTTTCCTGCGAAACCCTTCCTTCTTATCACCCATTTGTATCCACGATCCACTTACAAATCTAATAATGCGAACTGGAGTGAGCCTGGTATATCCTAAAGTGATTGCATAATGGATGCGATCGTGAGTATTTGAGGCTTTCGAAAATTCAGACGGAATTCACAGGTAAGATTAGTATAACGCTCAATTGCAAAGGATCCTAAGGATCGCAAGGTATTGTTACTGTCGTAAGCCATAAACACTCCCAGCACATTTGTCTAAACCCGGTTCTCAAATTCCTTTGGCCCGAATCCAAATCAACGATCCCACAAAAGAGAATCCGTCATTAAAGGTGGGTCCGAGAACCACATGCTTTAATTACCAAGCCCAACAACTTTTAAGCCCTTCAAGATCCACTATATAGACTACTATAAGTAATATCAAACAATAAGTTATGTACTTCCCCTTCTTCCCCAAATTCCAGATATAAAAAAGCAACTTTGAATATTATACGAATAAGCCATGACTTTGCGCGGTCACGTCTAACTATATACATATACTTCATCTATATAATGAGAGAACAACACTCCAGACGGGTTAAGAATAAAAAGGGGTTATCATGCACAAAGGGTGGTCTGTTTTTCCCGCCTTCAAGTGGTCCGGTAGAATGAAACTGAATAACAAAAAAAAACATAGAAATAAAAGTAAAGAGAAAAAATAGCATTCAACAACGAAGCTACAACTATAAACATAACTATTTTTTAAAAAATGGAAAGGAGCGGATAGGTTATACAGTACAAGCTATCTTAATTAAAGTGGATAGATTTGATAGATTTAATTCATAGTAACTAATATGATCAATACTTGATATATTAATAGTGTTCGGTTGCTACAGCTCTGCATGCAAAAACATTTCTATTTCTGACTAGCTGGTCAAGCTTCAAAACCCAATAAGGCCGAAAGCAATCCGATAGAAATTGGATTTTAAAATCTAATTTTCAAGATCGACGTGAAATAAATCATTGCTAAAATTCATTGAATTTTCTTTCATTTTCCATATTTTTCTTTCAATTTATAACTTATTTCCCTCATATCGTAAATTGACGAAGAGAAAGATAATCTTGTTTATGGTATACACAAATTGGGTTATTGTGTTGCCACGTCGTTCCCCTCTTAGTTAAACCAATTACCGTGGCAATCACAATGATTCACTAACCCTCTAAGATACATCGTTTCCAGCAAATTGTAACCTTACAAGTCTTCTCCGTAGACGCTATACTCCTTTTTAAGAAAATCTCTTTTTTGGCCTAAACTCTATCCGCTTCTTTACCCCGTAATAAATCTTATGAGGTCAAAGGTTGTAATTTTAGACTCGTAAATAGACGAAATCTTCACAAACGCCAGACCCAGAACATGAATGTTAAAAGAAATAGAAATTCTTTGTCTAAAAAACCCTACAAAAATAGAAAAGTTGATATATGATATGAAGCACCACACTTACGATGACGGGTTACGAGTTAGAAAAATAATCACTAGATGGTGAATGAGGACAACAGTGTTCGTCACCGACCGGATACGTTTTCTCCAAAGTTCATCCAGATCTTTGTAGAAGCGATTACAAAACCACTCCTTTAAACGATGAAAGCTACTAGAAACAAGATTAGGGGGGTTATGGGGGTAAAGAGGAGTCAATATAAGGACACAAAAGGATGAAAAAAGGGAGCTAAAAGAAACCGGCAAACTTTCCGAGGTTGTATACTTACGCCCAGGCTGGGATTGACAGGCCAGCTTTTGTGCTGAAGTGGGCCTATTAAAGCCGACAAGCTAACATGTGAAGAGTCAGCTTCTCAAAAAAAAGAGAAAAAAAAGAGAAAAATATCGTTTCCTAAGCAAATCTTCATGGACGTGTTCTGGGTTACCCAATGCATCATTATAGCTCCGTTTCCTGAAGAAAAATCCTCGCGGATCCTTAGAGGTTCTTTTGGAAAATCAACAGACGCTCCCAAGTCCATTTATTTAACTTTACTTAAAGTTTCAGCTAAAATCAACATCAACATTTTCCCACAGGGGCATCGCTTGGGGTTATGTTTGGGGGTGGAGCCCACTTTTCGTTTTTCGAATTTTACCGACGACAACCAAAATTTTACCGACCGGGCTTTCTGACCAATTATTGGGGGCACCTCCTCAACCCCCCACGTGACGCCCCCGCTTGCCCGTTACAATTTACTGAAAATTAATTTCGTATGTCAAGAGCCACCAAAAAAACAGCGTTGCCTTAAAGAATGCATAGAATCTAGTTTCTTGTACACGTTTCTTGTACATGCAAGAAATAGTAATTGAGATACTAAACAAAGAAATTTCGACTTAACTATGTGAATTTTGTGATGAAGACGACTTGTCGCCTAAAGCACAGTATAAAGTACTTGGAGGATTTAGAGCTTTGTTTATTGCTTTAAGCGCGCGAATACTGTATAGTAAGCGTTGGGAAGGATACGGTACGTCACAGTTAGTAAGGCATGCCACGACACGTCCGTTACGTCGCCAAAAGTTTGCAAGTCAATAACGCGTGAACGGTTCTACGGTGAAATTAATTTGTCGCTGTAGAGTTCTGTCGACTACAATCAAAACCCCAAGATGTAATGTAGTATTTACTGCAAATTAAGAATAAATTTCACTTCGCCAGGTTGTTTATAGGATAAGCACATACAAAACTTGGAGTATCTTAGGCATATGTTGGAAGTAAGACGTTCATATATGAACGAATGACATACAAGTTATCGAATCTAAGTCTGATAAGGTTCTAACAGAGCATTAAAAAATGTACAGGGCCAAAAAGCTCAAGGATATGGGTTGGATCCTGTCTTTTTTCTTCCGAAGAACACGTGGCCGGTATTTGTTGACAATCCTAGCTCCTTTGACCTTTCTGTCGTGGTATGTCAGTCATCATTACCCGTCGCAAGATGACGAACCAGCAGTGTTACGGCGCCCCTCGTCGTCATATTTTCTTCCAATCCAAGGTGCTTACGGGGATATCGAGATGGCTGACGAAGGGACTGCAGCTCATGAGTTATGGGATTCTTCTTCGGTTTCCTGGCCACCTCATAGACGAAGCCAGGATAGGCAGGCAATCAATGCCTCGGGGGGGTGGATGACAGGCCCAGACATTCTGCAGCAATACTCACAACTACAACAGGAACCCTCTGCCACCATATCTGCGTCCAATAAGCTGGCCCTGCTACTAAAAAAGGTAAAGAATAAAAAAAAAGTAAAGGGAAAGAGAACATCAAATATCCTGAAGTCCCATAAAAACGCAATAAGGTGATAAATTGCAAAATTTTCACAGAAATTCCAAAACGTACACCGAAAAGAAAACGTCTAGTATACCAAAACAATAGTTTTCTCCAAATTTTACTTTAGCGCCTCCTATGGCTAAATCGTCCAACTACACTCCAATATAGTATAACTTATTTCTAGCAAGTAATAGGATAGTAATAAGTAAATAAGTAATAAGTAAAAGTTATAGATTCCAGGATCGACTTTAAACGTCAAGAAGAAGAATTCTAGCAAGCAGAATAAATTACACGAATTACTTGAACTGTATCATATTCTGTACTTCATACACTTATTTTTATAAAATACTAAACTATTTTACATTGTTTACATTCTATTACCTGTATAATACTGAAATATCCACAAGACGTTTTTTCCTTAGTTTCACCAGTAAGGTGAAAAATACACTTTAATTTTTGAGTTTCTTGCTCATGTTTCATGACAACCTTGTAACCTCGTGAGCAGTAATCCCTTTTAATGTGTTATGTGTGTCTTATTAAGATCGAGGATCAAGAGCTGATTAAACGGCATGAGCTTGTCAAGAACCTGGTTCTCGTGGTGGAAGCGAAGACGTGGCAAGGATCTCGCTCTCGTGACCTGCAATTTTATGATCTGCTTGCCGAAAGCCTGGGCTTACGACGCAACGTGCTGATCGGTTCCGAGGGCGTCGGAAAGGCATTTGATCGACTTGGAAAACACGGTAAAAGTTCTCCCTCTAGCGGAGCTTTGCCTTTAAAGACTACAACGAAACAAGCACAAAAGGCCCCGTTCTTTTATTTTTCCTTTTCTTCCTTACTCGCTTCTCTTTTTCTTTTCTCTGGCACCTATCTTAAGAGATCATGGCTCGAGCTAACGCTAAAGGGAAAAAAGTTGATATGAAGCTTCTTTTTCCGAACTCTGAATAGGAATACGCACAATAGACAGCTATTGCTCTAACCTCTTTCAGGCGCTCTACGCTCTTCTTGGGATTTAAACAAAAAAGAAAGAAAAAAGAATAAGTGGGAAAAGCGAAACGAAATTATGTCTAATTCTCTTGTGGACTTGCGTTACATAGGAAATTCAAATCTGGTGCTCTGTGTTCCTGAAGCAGTCCATTACTGCAGCAGCAGCTGGGCCCAACGCAGCCCAAAAATTTACAAAGTAATTCACAAACTCAAATTCCCTATTTAAATACAGTTAAAAAGGTTCTAGAACTTTAACTTCATATTTAATAGCTCAATAATCACGTTAAAGATACAAAAGTATATACAGTAAAATTAATGCATAGTAAATGTTATTATAACCTATCAAGGAAGTGAGACTTGGCTTCAACAGCTCTCATTCCTAAAACTTGGCAATTACATATTACACTATCGGTTTTGTACCAATAGTGTTTAATTAGTTTATACGAGTATGTACTGTATATACCAGTATACAGATTTAGCGACTGAGCAATATAGCAAGCTAGCGAAACCCTAATAAAAAAAACTTCAGAAACTTGAGCAAAATATGATTATGAAAGTCGTAGCTAGTTATATCGTATATAATATCGTAGCTAGTTATATTCGCCCTCGGCAGGTGGCAGAAGTGCTCCAAATGGGCATAGGCACTACAATATGAATAAAATATCTTAAGTAAACATCTATAAAAATGACTCGGACTCTACCTTTTAGGTCAACTTCATTCCTCAAATAAGCCAACGCTTAGGGTCTGCGGTTCAACTCTGCAATTTTCAGCGCGAAAACGTAACGCAGAAGCCTTGTTTTGTTATTCCGAAACACTTGGATGACTTCTTGGCTGCCGCAGAACTCTTACTACCAAACAGCGAATGGCTAGTGCAAGAAAACAATGACTTCAAAGTTCTTCAAAGCGAAGAGATCTACGAGCTCATTAGAGACAAAGTCTACAACGCTAATAACCTCGTTATAGTACGGAGCTATGTCAATCCCTTAATCGTAGCCAGTAAGCCCGTCCAATACGTGCAAGTACTAATAACAGTGACCTCTTGGCGTCCTCTACGTTTCCATCAACACCGGGAAGGTTTCATCGTTTTGCACCATAACTGTTCTACCAAGAACTGTCAAATGGTAATATAATTTATTACGATTCAATAAAAACAGTAAATGAACTTTAAAGTATTAATAATGAACTGACAGCGACAAAGCTTGTTTTCCTAGAATGCAGAAGCAATTTTACCGCTGGCAAGCATCACCGAGATGAACCAAAAGCTTCGTCTCGAGATCGCTAGGGTACTCTGGGAGCTGCTTGTGGCAACGGAAATGGACAGCTCAGAAAATCAAACGTAAGTAAAGACGCCATGAATGAAAACCGAATGAAATAAAATTTAAAAAATGCATGGAATGAGAAAGCAAAGAAAGAAAATTATCTGCAGGTGTTCCAAGTGCTTCCAGCTCTTTACAGTGAACTTGATGGTACAAAAGGACTACAAAAACGTCGAGATTGTGGCCCTGAGAGGGGTCGTACCCATCAGCTCTTTCAATAATGGAAATGGAAACGTTCATAAAAACATGATGAGCAAGAAAGGGTCTTCGTTGCCTATGTTTTACCGTCACTGGATGATTGACAGTCTCAGATTGATTATGAATAGAGAAACGGTGTCGAAGGCATTGCTAGGGCCGTTAAAACACGTAATCGCCAACTTGAATCTCGGTAAGCTCCTTGCATAATGGAACAGTCACGCTCGATCCATATGCAACCATGCAAACTTTTTTGGAGTTTTAACTTAAAATGAAGATCTATTGGTTTAACAAAACATCCATGACCTAAAGCGACATGCCAAGCCCTCAAAATCCTGAGCAATTGTTTACTTTCTATTTATTTATTTCATTTATGTTTATTTAACGATGAATCTTTTGTTGTGGAAAGAAATTTAAGAATATTACGAAGAGAAACGTGTAATTCTTTAGACTCATTGGACAGGTATCGTGAGTTTAAACAGCCAAGTTGATCACGACCTGGCGTTAACGAAGACTGACCTGGCTTATCTGATTCACACATATCAAGAGTGGAAAGCGAGCCGCAACTGCCACTTTCATCTCACGTATCCTTCCACCGAAAGCTTCGTTATTTCGGGTACCAGAACCCATCCGAGTTATCAATTACCACAGCTTCACAATTTGCAGTAATACTTTGTTTTCACTTACTTTTTATTCAATTAAATTTCCTTTATTTATTTATTTTTACAAAAAATGCCACCGAAAACAGATTGTGGTTATACAAGCTCCTTAGATACACATTAATTCATGTATTATTGGTTCTTTTATTTGGTGGTAAAAAACCATCCCTAAAGGACCTACAGTCACTCGACGTCTGATTTGCATAAAATCCTGACGTCATTCGCCAGACAAATGATTCAAGCTGAAAGAGAAAAAGAATCATCTTACAATGATAAATTACGTTTAAATTCCTCCGGGTATTACAATGGTTAGTTACTGTCACAATTCCACTTTCACTTTTTAATTACAGAAAATACAATGTATAGGATTTATACTTCAACAGCGATACTAACGGAATAGGAAATTTTTAGGCATAAATCTGTGCTTTACTGCTGTGCACAAAATAAATTGCTGCACGAATTTTAAGAAACCTTTTGAATCTTACGTTCTCAGAAAGTTTCCAAAATTCATAAAAAAAATCTTAAACAATTTCTGACAGTAATAAATTAAGATTTCCGCAGAAATGATTCCTTCGTGAAAAATAACGAACTATTTTACTCAAACTGAGTTTCTTGATTTCCACGAGTAAATGAATAATTTATTGGAAATTGCAGCAGAAATTCCGAATAACTTTTCAACTAAAAACCCAAAGTTGGATTTCTGCAGAAATAACTTTCTTCATTAAATAGGAAAATTCACACTAGTCTAATTTCTATTGGAATAAAATTTCTATTGAATTATTTTAGCCAAGAAATAACAGAAAATAGTAATAAATTTTACAGTAATTTTATGTTTTTATAGTGTCCTATAGGGAATTGGCCCTTTATGGCTTGGAATTCGACTACGATTTGGTTCTAAGCCCTTCATTTCGTCCAGACTGGCTGGAATATCATGGCCATGTCCCTTATCAGGTCGAAAAGTTGAAAATTGGCGTGCTTCAGTTGCAGTCAGGCGCTGCTCTCCGCCAAATCCTCTTGGATGACGATATCGACCTGACTCACGGGTACTAAAACCGTCTGTGACTTTCTATATAAGAGCAAAAAATAAATAAAAAATAGACAACAGATAAAAGCTCTGATTATAACCCTTCTTCCCCCTTGTCGAGTAATTCCCTGAACTGAATTGAAATTTTCCAGTTCAGCTGCAGTAATCAGCTTGGGACTAGGACTCAACCACTTCCGTTTGAATGTTCTGCATACCCTGCAAGTCAACTTGACTTATTCTCTGCGAATAACCAGGCAAAACCGAGAGGATGAGCAACCCACCTTTTCCGAAAACAAAGGGAAATTACGTTTGAACGTTGCAGACTATCACGCCTTCCCAGTTTGTGCATTGCATCAGGTAAAACCATAAAATGTGATACTTTTGGCTCAAAGATTCTAAAGCAAATTGCTAAAAGTTACGTTCCTTCAAATTCACCGAAGAAATATACTTTGTGATTTAAATAGATCCGCCAGAGGCGCTACGAACTCTTTATAGTAAATTAGATAACTTAGTAAGACACATTGTCTTAAAGGAAATGTATTTCAATAAAAACCTTTTTAAAGAGTATATTTAGTACTCTTTTCAACTCCTTAAGTAGGCCCAAAATAATAATATATTATTAGTCTACTTTTTTAGAATTTACTTTGAATTCACCTTACGGTTTCGAAAGGCAAACTGCACGGCTGTGTGTCACTGTAAATGAAGTTTGTTTTTTAATGTGAGGATATCCCATTTTACAAGCTTAAGACTTAAGTAGGTAACAAAAGACTTGTTTTTCGGGGAATTCTTGTGGTTATTATATGAAGAGTAAAAAGGGGACTTGACAGGAAACCATTATACTACACATTAAGAGTTTTAGGTCATGCACGGTTTAACGCGTACTGGCTATAAAAAAATACTTGCCCGTTATTGCTAAAAGCATGCAACAACGAAAGCAACATTCTTTGGCTCAATGGTCCATGTAATTATACTCACAACATTTTTTTCTTTGATCGTGTAGAATTGCAACGTTCGCTTTGCGCCCGACAGACCATGCGGTTTTTACCCCTTAGCAGATACCGAATCCACGAACAGCAATTGGACAGTCACCACAGAGGCATGGCGTAACTTACCTTACTGTACTACTGGTGACGTACCAGGTAAACAACTTATAGTCTAGATGTAAATTGAAGGAAGAAATGTAAAAAAAAAATCTTCTACAATTTTTGTAAGTAACTTATATTGGCCATGTTATGTTTCTAAATAGCTTTTATTTAAAGGAGAATTAAGGTGCAATTTTTTTTTAAAGTGTGTTGTAGAGGAGACGAAAAGAAGTGTTCTGGTTGAAAAACCCCTATGTTAATTATGTATATTAACCGAGTAATTAATTATTTAGCAGTTTAAGCTCCGCCCCTTTCCTCCAAAATTCAAATTTTCCCATGCTTATAACACTGGCCTGAGGCCTGGGGGACAGCTGGCCTGAGGCGCGCCTTTACCTATGAGCACATTCAAAATCGGACCTTCGATTTATATGAACGGCACCATTACACTTATTTTGAATTCTCAAGCAGGTCTGTAGGTGCTTTGATTAATTTACCAGCTCAATCACAAAAGACTGACTTTTTCTTCGCGCCATTGCGCGATCGCCGTAGCTTGTCGTCCTGCCGGCCGAAACCCGCACACGAGAGCCTTTGGGCAAGGTTTGGATCGGCTTGCCACGGGCTTCGCAGTCGAGAACCTATCCCCTGGCAATGGGACCGCACGCGGTGGTTCCGACTATGCGGGTAATGCTCGCTGCATCGCGTTCAGCGAAGCCCGCAAGTCGCGATGCGAATAAAAAGTCATTTTTTGTAATCGAGATTATAAGCCAACCAAAATACTTAAAGACCTGCTTTAGCACAGAAAAAAAAGATTAATGGTGGCGTCCCTATAAATCGAAGGTTCGATTTCGAATGCGCTCATAGGTAAAGGCGCTAGGCCTTCGGCTTTTCGGCCAGCTGTACCCCAATGTTATAAGCATAGGAAAATTTGAATTTGGGAGGAAAGGGGCGGAACTTAAACCGCGTAATAATTAATTACTCGGTTAATATGCATAATTGACAAAGGGGTTATTCCGAACACTTCTTTTGATCTCCTTTATAACACACTAATTTTTTTGCACCTCACTCCCCCTTTAAGTCTACGGTGCACCTAAGGCTCTTGTTGGCGAATAGCACAGAAACTTCGTAGGTGATTCCACCAAAACCATTAGAAATTTTTAAAATAACTTTCTGACAGTAATGTAAATGACAATGCTATCTACTACATATGGACGAGATTTTTCAAAAAATAATTCTTCGTCAATTTGCAAAACAGAAATGAAATTTCACCTTTTTTAGTCAAACAAATTTTAAAAATCGGGCTTCGAGTTGCAGTATATTGGTTTTCAACTGGACTAGCAAACAGAATTGAAATCTGGTTACTAGTTTTTGAGTAATCGCCTACGTAGTTTCGCGAAATTTCCTTCCTACATTGTGCTGCCGCATTGAACCATCTCGGTCTACAGCGCAGGTGCATCGTAGCCTTAATAACAATATTTAATAATTTTATTTATGTACTTATACATTTTAGTTATTATATTGTATTGCAATATTTTTTATTATTTATCTTCATTTGGGGTTTGATTCTATAATACAAACTTAAATTCCTTCCATTTTAAGAAATAAAATTAACCCTTTGCAAGCAAGGAAATTTTCCCTCTGTTTTACAAAATATTTAATTTTTCTCCAAAAACCCCTGTCGTGCCACATTAAAATTTTTGACACCCATAAATCTACAGTTTAATGAAACTCCCTGGAGAATTAACTCCCGTGCCCCTCATTTGCATTCTCTTCCTCCTTTTTGCTTTTCCACAAACACTCTGTCAGGTTCTTTCAGGTACGGTTCCCTCCACCCCCCACCCCCTCAGCAAAATATCTTTCAGCACTTGAGTCAAAAGTCTCCAGTGGTACAAATCTGCGGTGTCGATGTCTCTGTCATTTGCGAAAAGAAAAACAATAAAAAATCTAGCCACAAAAAGGTCAACTTGTCGACCGCAAACCTAATCTCTTCCGAAGACCCCGCCAAAAAGTACTGTCCAAGAAGAGGAGGGGGGGGGGGAACTGCTGTATTACTTTTTGTCCTAAAATCGTTAAAGAAACAAAAGAGGGAGGAAAAGGAGGTTTTTCCTTGAATGTCATTGCTAGTAATTGTCCCCGGAAATGGGCCTATAAATCTCGGCAAAGTCGCCAACAGCGGCAACGGCAACAGCAACCATGACCACTGTTGGGAATGGGCCTCTTCTCCCTCTACCATATACAAATATCTGCAAATGGAATTATGGTTAGGGGGAGAGAGAGCGCGCGAAAGAAATGGGCAATTTCGGGTGAAGAGGGGTTAAAAACGTAACCAAGAAGTTTGTGTTGTCCAGAAAACCGGAATGTTTTTTACCATTTTGATCCCTGAAAAAGAACAAAAAGCGTCGTAAATTATCCCAACACTGTCTTGGCCAAAGGTTGAAGGGGTTCTCTTGTGGCAAAACAGTAGTAAAACTTGTAATAAAACGGACAATAATTCACCAACCCCGCCCCTGCCACCCCTTCTACCCCCAATCCGTGTCACCCGGTCAACCCTCCGACAACTACAAACTACAAACTACAAACTTGCAATTGCAGTGTGTCCTATGTGACTCCCTTTTTGCGGGATAGCAAGAACTGCCTCTGAGAAATGTTTGCTTCGCAAGGGATCACTACTCCAACCTACCGTCCCCTTCCTCTCCTCCCCAAAGAAGGAAGCTACGAAGGTGGAGGGGGATTGGTCAGAAGGTGTGGACTTCCCCTTCTTAGCCTCCTGTCGGGTTGAAAGAGGGACAGAGAACCCACAGGAACGACTATCGAGTGAGTATGGAGCAAGCGAGCAAGCTCATTTCCATAAAGTAGGTACACTTCTTAGCTTTACATTTAATGCTTCCCAATAAGTCACGACCCGGTTTGGAGCTCTTAAAGTAGCCTTGCAGCCGAGCAAATATGGATAAAAGACCCACTTTGCTAACCCTCCTTTTGGGAAATATTTAAGTGTTCGGGTAGGGTGAAGGAGGTACTTGCTACCTACATATTAGCTGTCGAGTATTAACTTTCCAATACATAAATACCCTTCTGGGGAATTTACATCTTATCCATTTTTTATTTGGCCAACTTGAACTTACTGAAGATTTTGGCTATTGAATACTTTGAAATTAGCTTTTCAAGGGCAGTCGAGCAGAATCGAGGGAAAAAATTAGGGGGGTGCACCCCCGGGGTTCCTCGCTCTTACCCGTAAACAATAGAGGGCTTTTATAGATGGAACAGAAAGCTCCAACTCTACCATTATATGGAAAATAACAGAGCTAATTGATAGAATTTCTTTGTAAAAATTTGAATTGGACTTGATCCTAACGTAGGATACTCTCACTACCCTTCATATTGTAAAAATAACCCTGTGTTGTAACACTATAAGATGGACAAACCTTTACAAGATAACGTAACATCTCGTAACATTACACCCAACAAGCTAATGGTAACGTAACGTGACACAGAGCAACACACGTAACATAGCATAAGATACAAGAGCCGCGTTCCTTTTGACCAAAGTTTAAGCCGACTTAAAAGTCTACCCAAGACTTGGCGCTTGTAAGCGTTCGAGATAGCGGTAGACTCTGCTAAACTTTGGGCTTATAAGCGTTTTCTGTAGCTATAGTTGATTTAAACTTTGGAAGTTGACTTTTAGTTTGGTCTCAAGTCAATCAAGTCTATAGCGAGTACTCTTGTGTCCAGACTTAAGTTTAGCCCCGCCCCTTGTGTATTTATCTCCTTTGTCGATATCGAACAATTCGCCTATTGTTTTTGTTTATTTTCTGCAAGCCCCGCCCAATGGGTGGAGCAACTGTAAAGTTTTGCTTATAAGCGTTCGTTTTGACTCAAGACTTTCCAAGTCGACTTCGGTAAGCTTTCAAAGTTTAGGCTAAAACGAACGCTTATAAGCGTAAGTGAAGACTAGTCTAAGTTTAAGTCGACTGTGCAAAACGAACGCGGCTAAGGTTACGATTGTAGCGTTATCATATAGCACACCGTTGCATGGCTATGTTAAAAGGAGTTTAACAACTCCTAACATAAATGACAAAGGATCAAACCTTTTAAATCAAATCAGTTTCAACAAAAATAATTCAAATCTATTGCAAGGGTTTTAAAAATCGTACCACAAGGATTGATCTATGTCAATCGTTCAACGACATTATGTCAACCTATAGCTAATTTGCATTCTCCCCCCCCCCCCCCAAAAAAAAAAAAAGGTCACTGGGTGCTGCCTTGTCGGGATTGTGCGAATTCATCCACGTGTCGGTGGGAACTTCAACGCTGGCAACCTTTGGGCTGTCGGTACCCTACGCTTCCACCAGCGCAGCTCAAGCTCTGTAGCAAAAACAAGAAGGTGAACAGTTTTAAAAACAAAATCCTTGTGGGTTTAAAAGAAAAATTCCAAGAGATTTTGGAATGTTTGCTTCTTATCCACATAGGTTCTCTTCTTGGGCGACTCGACTAACCGAGGGATGATGCACAAGTTCTTGGAGCGCCTCAACGGCACTTTGACTAATGGCGATAAAATCCACGACATTCGTCATTACAGGGCGGTTTCTCCAGCCTCGTCATCCTGGCAGGTCTCCTTCGCCTATTATCCCCAATTTTGGTGGCCGAGCACTCAGCGGTTCAACTTCGAGGAAGTCTTGCATCAATTTTTCCTTACGTAAGCCATAACTTCTTGTTATATTATTATTATATAATTCCTGACCTCAAAGAAAATTCGAAAAATCGCCGCGATCACTATTCTTCCCTTCTCCAATTCCTTTTTTTCTCTACGATGTCTACACGACCCAAAAACAACAAAAAAGTGGACTAACCACGACTAACCACTTTTTTTCTGGAAATACCAAGAGCGAGCAAGACATGATTCAATCAGAAATGAGGAAAAAGAAAAGAAATACAACATAGTTTCCGGTGCGGTATCTGCTCTCTACCAGCTCCTTGTCTTTTCTTCTGACCATCAGTATTACTGATGAGGAGCTCATTTCCTAACCGGCGGAGCGAGTTCTTTTCACTTATCTTTTCCTTTATTCTTCCGCCTTTTGTCATACAGTGTATAGTAAGAAAAAAAGACAGAGAGACCGAAGAAGTCGGGACTTCAGGGGAAAAAAACACGGACAGATTCATGTTACACATTCTTTTGACCATACCGAAAACGCGAGCTTCCAGCCGTGGACCTGGACCACCGCAGGTCCGGACCGTCGCGTTCCGAACCGCGGGCTCGTAGACGTTACGCTACTAGAAGAACCTTTTCGCGGGGTTTGCTAGCCTCGCGTCGAAGTAAACCGGTCCAAAGTTAGGCAACTGGAAGGAACCTTCCTTTTTCCGGGTTTCGTTTCAGGTTTCTGAGGAAGCAAAGTTTAAGCAAACTATCCGTTCCCTTTTTTCGGAGGGAGGCAAGTTTCGGCTTGTCTGTCACGTGGGGGGTTTACCAATCATCGTGCATGTTAGGTGTTCTGGTTGCGTCCCAAATGAAGGGGAACCGCGCAACTGCAGATCCAAAGCGAAACTTTTTGGGTTGATAAGTCCACGTCTATCGAGTAGCACTAACCTGACATGGCAGATGATCTGCCAAGCGTGATTTGATGACATTTCACGCACAGATGCACGGCATCATAATATAAGTGATATCCCCTCTGTACCCTAAACAACCTCCCCCAATGTCCAAGAACCCAGAAACAAAACTATCCACTGTTCTCCAAAACTTTCCTGCAGCTTGCGATACTTCCCAACTCTTAACCATTGCCTATAGAAACTTAAAACCGTCTTCCAAACCTATTATCTGTTGCAGAGCTGGTCCGTTGGAGAACAATACCAACACTGTACTCGTAGTGGGTGGAGTCCAGTGGATGGCGGCGTCGCACGTCACTATAATCCGTCGTCTGTTAATCAGGTATAAACGACATTATGGCGGCTATGACTTCTGCATATCCTGTTATTTTCGGGCGCCGCTCCCGCCACCCCCATTCTCTCTCTCTCTCTCACTCTGTCTGTCGTTACCCCTTTTCCCTTTCTATTAAAAGGGTTTTCGAATCCCTGTAATCCTTCCGCGCGTCTGGATGTGCCTAAAAAGCCACAGTGAAGTTGTATGGTTGATCCATTATTCATTACCGTGCAGGGGCCCGTCAATCACTGTCCAAGCGTGTCTCGCATCAACCCCCTCCCCCAACGTAAAGAAACAAAAAAGAAATGCTTGAATGCAAGTTAAAGCTAATCACGTAACCCTGTTCAAGCTAATCAGGTATATATACCCTCAAGATAAATTCTCTGAAGCGTTCCAAAAGCTCTCAAAGCCATTACCAAAGCTTATAAAAAAAATTGACCCATTAATGGACTAAGATCAAAACTGGGACATCTGGCTTGGCTCTTTTCGTATTATAGGAACACTTTTTGTGTTAGGTAACCAAAATTAGCACAGTCATCAAATCCCAAAGATTTATTCAACGGTATATTAGCATATGCTGTGGATCATCATTAACTTTTGAGACGTGTAGCTCACAATAGCCTGTTTAAGTCACCCACTGTTTTTTAGGTTACCAGAATTAACATACACAAGCTAGGCTCAGCACAAAATGAAAAGGACGAATGGATGATACACAACTAAGAGAAAATTCGCCAACGCATTCCAGGGGCTTCTTGCGAGCCCCACGGAGTGGTAATCGATGATAAAGTCAACGACATTCTATTAATTAAGACAAAACCGAAAGGGAAAAGCCTTCGGCAAGAGTCCAAAACAAAAGGATCGCGACTCTTTTTCGAACAAAACATGATGACAAGGGGGCTTGAGGTATACCATAATGGTACAGTGCAACCCGCGGCCTCCAGCTCATGATCCGCAAGTGGGTTAGGATGTTTTGTGCTTTGCAATACTTGAATTGTTGTGGGTGAAAAAGGGACAATGGTGACCTAAGTTATATACGCGAACTAGAAATGAAAAAAAGGGGCAAACTTTAGGGGATATTTCTTATTTTCTCTTGGCATCCATATTTGCTGACAGATGCATCATGTACCCATACCATGCTATTGAGCAATCCAAATCCATGCCCGCTTCCCTTTTTTCATGTATTTGTATGGGTTTCCCGTGTCCAGTGTTTGTACAAGTACTATTTGAATACTTTGCAATTATATTTATACCTTCTTTATTTCTATTGTTCTGTATTATGCTTTGTTATTCTTGTTTTTATGCTGTCTTATGCTGTCATTTTTTTTTTTTTGGAAATACCCAAACAGGCAAGGATTGGAAGGGATCCAAGTGATAATTAAAACCTTGGGATCAGGTTTTCATTTGCCGGTTAATGGAGTCCATCTTCTGACGCAAGTAAAAAAAAATACACAAAAAACCAAACAAAAAGTTTTCCGTTCAGGCCATCAATGTTTGTAATGCTGGTAACGTTTTTTCTTGTTCGTTTTTTTCTTATGTGCTGCTCTATGATGATGGTCCTACTTTTTGGGGGACATGTTGGGACAGAAGCATGTACCCAAACTGTACCAGCAATCGCTCAAACTGGCACAGGAGGCTAAAAAGTACGGGATGGGAGTAGTCGACACTTTTGCGATGACAATGGGGCGATCCCAGGATTTTTTGCCTGGTCGTTGTGCCTGTCACTTCCATCAAGTAAGAGAATTGCCAGAAAAAGCGGTTATGGCATCAAAGGAATCTGCATTTTTTTATTTATATTTTATTAACGTTGTTGCGTTGTTTTTATTAACGTTATTGCGTTGGTGTTTTGCAGGTGATCAATACGACCCCAGTTCGACCCAACAAGAATGTCTGGCGAAGCCAAGAAACCCGCAATTACGAAACGTTTCATGTGAAAGGGCCAATTAATGCCATGTACACCGAAATTCTAATTAGCGAAATATGTGGACACTATATGCTGTAGAAAGAATAGCAACGTAATATGGACAGAATAAGAAATTCCGAAAGTTTATTGTTTATATGTGTACAGAAAACCTCAAATGGTTGGTAGTTGTACTATAGAGGGTAAATTTTTCAAAAAAGAGAGTTTGTGATTTAAAAGTGTAATACGAGGATTTTTTTTCTTTTTTGCGAACACTTTTGCGGCACGGAACTTCGGACAAACAACACCGGAGATTCCTTTTAAAATGAGTGAAGACTGCATTCGATGCAGTCAAAGACTAGCATCGAAGTAAATATCATAAAAAGTTAAAATAGAGTTATAATATTCAGTGTCTTAAGCTCCAATCAGCACTAAAATGCAATAATTAAACTTTCAGCTAATTGCAGTAAAGGCGTTAAGTGTCAAATCTATGTAGAATTGAAACCACATCTTCTTAAAATTTCGTTAGTTTTATCACATTTTGTTACGAACAAAATTTCGGCTATAGAAAAACTCAGGGGAACTCGCCCAAAAAATGGTTCCAAAATTAGAAGTTATCCTATATACCAAATGCGCCACCTCATAATTCCTTAAATTGCCGGTTTAAGGTTGAGAATAAACGAATCTAGTTAATTAGCGAGTTATTATAATACTAATTTGTTACATTGTAATAATGGTGTTGGAGGGTCCCAAAACTGGGCGGTTTCACCAAGTCAGTCATGAATCACTTTTCCCACCGGCCTAATCATAACAACCACCTATATAGCCCCACAACTATGTAGTATCTATACTTCGTGAAAAACGATCCCAGGGAAATTCTCTCTTTCTCTCTCTCTATTTAGGCAAGCATCCGTGTTGTTAGGGCGTGAAAATGACCCCTCTCCTTTGTTTTATTTCAACATAGAACCAAAGTCATTTGTCAAGTTGTCTTGGCGGATAGCCTACTCCATGGTAGACTATACCCACCTTATTCCGCCTACGATCACTCTCGGTATATCTAAACCCCCTTCACAAACCATGTAAAAACCATCACCGGTACAAGAATTCTTATACCTCCCCGCAAAGCATCGGAAACTGTCATTTCCGGGAGTTTTTTTTTACACCGTCAGGTTTAGGTTTGGCTTCACGGCGGCCATGGCAGATTACCACCTTGTCGGCGGTCTCTTTCTCTGTGTTCAGGGAGTTTTCGAAGATTACAAGTATCTCACACTTCAAGCCAGACACATTTCATGTTTCCTTTTCGTTAATTTTCATTTCTTCTTTGGTTTGCTTTGCTGGAGAGCGACATGACTAAAGCCAATAAACTTTTTTTTAAACATTTGTAAGCAATGCAAAAGTCAAAGTGAAGAAAGTAAAGCTTTGTAAGCCATAGAAAAGGCGCTTCTTTTTCGGATAATTGCAAGTCGTATTGCCCACAAACGGTCCCCCAAATCATCCAAACTGCTTTTGACGCTCTAACATTTAGTACTACTTAAAACACGTGACTTTTCTTTTGCAGTACTGCCGCTGACCCTGTTTACTACAAGGTTCCTGCTGTGTTTCGCGGGTTATAACGGAAGCTAGCGGCGGCGAATACGTATAATACTGTCTATATGACCTCTGGAATATCCACCGAGGGGACAAGCGAGACAAGGGAGAGGACAATTGGCTATTGTTGCGCGTCTACCTTCCGATACGGTCATCACATCACATCTGCCCATCATAGTATATGATAAGCTTTTCTCTGGCGTTCGATTTGGGCTCTGCCTGTTAACATATATATTTATATTTTACCTCTTGGAAGCTTCAGGGTATTCTATTCTACGCATTCTCTATATTCGGTGTGTTTTTGTATATACCCCCGATGTACAAGCTTAAAACGCCGTGGAAACGAAAGGCGATGCTTTTTACCCATCGTGACACTGCTCCGGGGACAATGGCTTCTTTTGTGTGTCATTGCATACAACAAGCAAGGCTGCCAATGAGAACAAGTCACGGGTTTCTTAACTCGCTAATCCATTGGTTCTGCTTGTCACGAGGACTTGACACTTATAACTCTGGGCTAAAGCAACAAAAGCTGTTATACAGAGGAAAACTCCAAGCTAAAAGGGAAATACTTGCTTTTATTCCTTGTCTGGATGATAAGGATACACATTGGGGGGGGGGGGGGAATTCCTAAATTCCAGAAAAGTTAAAACCTCCTAAATTCCTTGGAATATAGATATGGTTTTAAGAAAGGATGAGTCTAATTTCAAAATAATAAAAAATAAACTTTACCAAAATTATTAAAAAAGTAAAAATAAATAGTCGTTAGTCATTCATTGTAAAGTGCATGGTTTCTATCTAGTTAGGCTGGAAACTAGAGACACTACATAGAGGACTTTTTACCTACATTTTAAGAGAATTCAAGAATCTTAAGAATTACACATTCTGGAACGAATCTACTCAATTTTTAGCTAATTTTGCTCAATTTAGTGCAAGCTTTATTAAAGTTGAGGCTAGTTAAGCTAATTTTTCCAACACGAATGCAAAGATTTATCTGAAAAAAACTGATGAGGACGCTAAATTCAATAAATCTATAATGCTGAACTTACTGAATTTAATACACAATGTTCTAGGTAAACACTTAAATTCCTGATTTTAAGGCTAGATTTAATATATTAACACAAAATTGCTAAAATTGGCTCGTGTACAATAACTGCTGTAGGCTATAGACTAATTCTATGAAAAAGCTATCAGTTTAGACTTCAAAATTAGTAAATATAAAGATAAACTCACTATTGTTATGCTAATTCTACGAAATATATTACACACGAATGAAAATTACACTAAGCTTACAGAGAGTACATCAATTAACGCCAACGTAGTTCAATTTACTTTTATACACTACAATCTATATATATGTACTGAAATGTGCACATAGGTACATTGAAAAATACGTATAGTCATATATATGTACTTATATGTATAGTACATGTATGCACTTTTCTATACATTAATGTAATGAACAGTGTGTTAAGTACTTCAATGTACTTAAAAATGCAGATTATTTAACTGTTAAGGACATCACGACATTTGTGAGCAATACTAATTAGTACATAAATTACATTAAAGTAGAACAATATACTTATAGAAGCTACTAAAGTGGTGCTCAGGAATACCCCGTAAGATTATGCGGCAACGTGGAAAATGTTCTACATTCAACCATGTTATGACACTAAAATTTTCTTCTTCTCTTTCTTCCTCTTCTGTCGAAGCTCAAAGAATCTCTTTTTGGAACCTCTTAGTATATATTAGGTATTCTACTGGATTGACAAACAAAAAACTTAAACACCATAGCATCTCAAAGGTTTGTCATTATACTTCCCAATCCAGTTTTAACATGTCTAAACTGGGGTTTCTTCGTTGAAGTTGAGAAATAACTTTTCTCCTTACTAAGAAATATTCATCGAATTAGGCAATAATAAATAAACCTAGATGAAAATTTTCAAAGTATACCAGCTGAGATGAAAACTAGAAGGGATTGAGTACTGTGTCTCCTTTCCCCCCCTATAACTTTAACTCTGACATGTGCAAATCCAAACCATCAAGCACGTGCAAAAGGCTCACGAATGCAATCACAAGAAAAATATTTAAAAAAAAACGAGAGAGAGAGCCTCTGGGTATATAAGTCTGGCATAAATAATAGGAATAAAGTTGTGTGTCCGGCTATATAATACAACAAGTTTGCGCTGCTGGGCTGGTTAAAAGACTTTTTAAAAAGTTTTTTTTTCTTTTTTTTCCTCCTCCCTAAAACTTTTTTGTTCCTGAGAACTTGTCGTACCAGAAAAGACGAAATAATCATGGCTTCATTCAATCCCAGTCATTTTTAACTCTTCATACAGGTACACATAATAAAAAAGGCCACTAGAAAAAAGGACCTTGGCACTGGCTCAGGGGAAAAACGTTTCTTTGCAGCCGCCATTTTTACAAAATCAAATCGCTTTTCCTTCGACACAAAAGAAAGAACGACCACCCAGTGAGTACATTTACACATATTTGGAATGCTTTACAGTCCCGTATAACCTGTAACAGTGGCTACAGTAGCCAAAGCCTCAATCGAGCTGCTATATGGCCTTTACGGTTATTTAGTTTAAAAAAACAGTCTAACACGCATTGGTAAATCTTTTGCTTGAATCAGAGATACATTATACAGTCATAATTCTGGCTTTTTAAGCGAGTACTGGTAAGCGTATACTTGTATCTTATGAACGCAAAGAAATGTTAGCGCTACTACAGGAGAAATCTGATTTTTTTAAGAATCCTGCGAAACCTACTCCGCATCGCAGAACAACCCTGGCAATTTGCGCCAAGTCACTTGACAGAACAACGGGCCCGTAAGCGAAGTTGCCATACCTCAAAAGAAAATCGAACGTTTTAGGGGCGCCAGCGATGAGCTATGTAGGCTATATGATGAGACACTGAAGGTTACCAAGGCGGACGAGGCTACTACCACTGCTCCAGAAAACGAACGTTTCTCGTGTAGTAACTGCACAGTAACTCCCATCCTCTAAAAAACGAATAGGACACGAAATTACTGTAGACTACTCCTACGTTTATCTAAATGAATGCTAACACAATTACTGCTAAATTACTATACGAATGGCATTTAAAGCATTGGTATTTAAGTATTTAATGGTATTAAAGCCCTAGCAATGAAAGGAATTTTTTATAGTCAACTTTAGTCTTTAATAGACACAAAATATAATGTCTCCAATCTGGCGCTAATCTTCGTAACACAAGTAAAATCGTTAATTATTGTAATCATCAAAATTCGAAAGAAAAAGGCGACAGTTGCCAACACACCAAGTCGTTCATTCTCAAATTCCAGTTTGCTTATTTTCTAGGAAATAAGGAAACCACATTGGAGCCATTGTTCGCCGCTTGACATATTACTTTCCTTTGTGGCTTAAAGCAAAACAAGAAAACTTTCTTCTTCTTTCGTTGGCGATTGACTGCAATTCGCAAGAAAGTGGGCGATTTCAAAGAACCCAACTACCAGACTCTCACTCTAAAGAGGAAAAAAGAAGCATTTTGCGGTGTCACTTGACAACGAGAGTCAAGAGTAAGACTATTGACCAAGGTTAGTCTGACCAAAACACAAAAATCGAACTTTTCACTTTGCGAGTCAAATAGGAGGCGTTTATATAGTGTATCGAAACAACTTAAATCAGGTTAGATATGTTTCATTAACAGACAGTTTCATGCGTTTCACGGATAAACCACGCTTTGGAAGTCTTTTAAAGTTATGCCAAGTAATATAACAAGATTTGAACATTTCGCTCAGAGAAAACGAACGTTTTGCAGTGTCCATGAACGCGTTTAAGATGGCGAGCACAACAACTTATAACCATATACTCAATTTGCATCCAAATTTTTCTGTAATGTGCACTAATACAACACCTAGGAGACGACAGTTTCCATTTGGGCACTTTTGCTTTCCTTCATGCACGTGAAAAATTATTTGCGTTTGTCAAATTAGTGAAGGCCAAAAGAACAAAGTTGAAACTTTCTTGCCCTTTCCGTTCAGATCAGCTGTATTACTGTTAATAAATGTTTGTATAAATCCTGTGTTGATAGTATTCATTTGATTTCCCGGTGAGATACCACACGGCCAAAGGGAATGGTTGAACAAACTGAGGTTCTATTTAGTTAACTTGGAACCCTTTAACTGTTGACTGTAACCCCATGCACCCCCTCTATTTCCAATGTTTATATCCATAAAATGTCGTCAATGCAGCAGTCAGACACAGTCGGATGGAGGTGCGTCTTTAATCAGTCAAACAAAATGCGCTACCAAATTTCGTTTTTTTCCGGCTATTAAGACTAAATGACCCTTTAAATCTAATTGTACTTGCAATTGGAACATCTAGATGTAAACTTTAATTATAATCCTACTAGACTTCGAACTCTAGTAAAGATTTAATTTAATTCTAAATTAAAAACCTTAATTATAATTTTACAATTGGCTACTTGAACGTCAATTAGAGTTAGGATTGAACTCAACCCTCGCTGTCATTGTTATTGTACCTGAAAGCTAATAACACACAACAAGCCACGGAAGTTTTGAACTTGAACTTTCAAGTTTTGGAACGAGTGCTGAAATTGGACAAGATAGCAAAAAACTCCAACTCGAGAAAATAAATTCATGCAAGGTTGATTGTGAGAGTGTCAATCTGTTGATGACGTCACCTCACCAGATGTAGTTTGCTACTATTTCTTGTCGTTGGTTTTGGCTCTCGCTTGAAATAAAGCCGGAGCTATATAATATTATAATAGACCTTCATCACTTGAAAGAGACAGTATATATTGCTAACTCCTTTTTTGTAGCAAAGTCTTTTAAACATATGTCTTGAAGGGTCCGACGAAAACAAAAACTGGATTCCGGGGTGTATATTAGCGTGTTATAGGTTTTGTTAACTGCTGGCGTTCATGCAAAGCCATTGTTGGGACAACGAAACGTGACACTCATTAAACTTGATATCGAAACAAAAAGTGGAAATGGTTCCAAGTCCTTGCAAGGTTATTAATAAAAAATTACGTTTTTATGAATAACATCTATATTGATATACTCGAATCGAGTCGTCGTGTAAACTTTGAAAAACCTTTTTGACGACTTTATTGTCTTCTTCTTCGGAACTTCTAACTATCTTCTCCCATACAAAAACATTCCAAATCTTCCTTGTCGCGGTGTTTCAACCCGAGGGAAGATACAGATAACGTTGATGTTCTATCAAGTGACGGGACAAAAGTGCTCGTTTTTCGGATTAAAAAAGAACGTATTACAATGTCACTCCTTTAAAAAAAATCCTTCGTTTTTTTCGCGAATGTTGACACAAAACAAGGGAAAACAAAAAAGAACTGGAGATGTTCGATTTTTGGCTTTGAACCTTTGCAAGCGATGAGAGTGGCTAGATTGCTCAAGGCGAAATAAAGTGTAATGACTGGGCGCAAAAAGTTTTTTTTTGGGTGGTGGGGGGGACTAAGATTACGTAATTTCCGTACAATAATCTAATCCTCCAGACTTTCTCCTCTTTTCACAGAAAATAGCATTGGGTTTAAAAGGTAAAGTGAGGTGGGTAATTTAGAAAATTTGATTCGATAATTATCTGTGGCAGTTTTGAGTTTCAGAAGATGCTTCTGTATATATCCAAATCTGAGTTTCCTACAACATTTCTTGTTCCTAAGTTAAGATTTAGTTTCAATCAGGACCTAAATATTTTTTTCTAAGAATTTGTGCACGATTTTTCCTTATTTTTTGTGTGGCGTGTTTGTTTTCGTCGTTTTTAGTATTCTTTCTTTTCTGTAGTGGGGGAAATTGATAGTCTTCTTAGTCTTTTTAATAGGTCCACCAAAAGCTCCAGAAGGACCTTTTTGTTTTGTTTTGGCCAAGGATCGAAGGAACAGAAAAGAGAGAGGAGAGGAGAGAAGGAAAGAAGAAAGAGAGAGAGAGAGGTCTGGCTTTACAGTATGCAGCAACTTCAACTTCAATTCGAACGTTGCATGGCGATGTTATCTGACAACCACCTGGTCTGGAAAACCGCCACCGAAGATTATGACTGCAATAACGGTCTTGTAAGAGACGGGATTTTTTTTTCTTTAAAAATAAAATCTACTACTCCCAAAAAACTAAGCTAAAATTACAATCTCCATTTGACTCCCATTCAAAGTGTTGTACACTCTATTATTTTGGAGAGAAAATAAATACACACTAATTAAGACATAATTGATTTGTAATATTAATGAAGACATTAAAGTACCCGTAAATTATATATTAAATGTAGCATAAGAAATAAAATACATTTCGTATTCTAATTAACTCATAAAACTAACTCACTAATCATTCAGATTATAACTATAAGAGAGAAAAAGATTTTATTCTATTAGAATTTAACTATTCTACGGTAATTCCATATGAGAAGGTCTTTTTGGGAAAAGCAAACGAACCAAGTAATCAGCAAGAAAAAAAAGGAATTGCTAAACTTTTTAAGGAAACACCTATATACGTCCTTAACGCTTAATTTTTAAGCAATAAACAACGACAACAGGCGTACGCGTTGCTACTATGTTTTTAAATAGGTCAATTTATTGATTTTATAAAATTCTTTATCGAAATTATAAAATACTAGGAATCAATTCGCATCACGCGTACTACAATCTTCAACTTGTATACACAAAACTAATACGGGAAACCAACTTTAAGCCAGACCGGATTCGTAGCGTTACTCCGGCCTGCCTCGCAGTTGCTCAACAACGAACATTTATGGACCGAATGAAACGAGTGGAACCTGGACCGGGTTTCTTAACTGTACTCCGGCATGTCTAAAAAGCCGCTTCCAGACCAATCCCTCCCAGAGAAATTAACTATTTTCTTTCTCGGTGTATGTTTTGGCCCATAAAACGGATACGGTCAAGTGCTACTAAAATACTCTGCCACAACACTAGCACAAATGTCTTACTTTCTGCTAAGTTTTCAGGTGAATATCTAATAAATACGTAATTAAGCTTCTCCCTGTTTCACTGTTGAGCCACTGCGAAGCCGAACCGGAGCAAAGCTAAGACTTGGTATACAAACAAAGAGTGAGAATGGTTCGAAGCCATTCCAAGATTGTTAATAAAAAGCATTATTTGTATGAATTAAAATGGTCTTCTAGGCCAAAGACAAGTTCAGCCTGGCCCAAAGTTGGTTTCCTGCGTTCCATTTTTGTAGACCTTCCAGTCCATTACATTCAATTCCTAAAATAAAAGTGTTTGACATGAGAAGAAACCACACTACAGAATTTTCATAGAATTGAAGGGATCAAGAGCGGGATTGATAGGAATTGAATAGAAGCTGGACGAAAACGGGAAAATGCATTTTATTTGCCTCAAATTGACTTCATTTTTGGTACCATTTTCCCTTTTTTGGGAGGAGAAAAACGCGTGTGCGAGGCTAGCATGTCAAACGACAATAAAATTCCAGTTTCTATTCAAACTATACAGACAAAGTTAGGTAAATGGCGTGCTTCAAACTTAAGATGGAAGGGGAAAAAGGAGCTTTTGCATGAGCAGCAGCAAAAAAAAAGTACCCCAAAACCTTTCCCTTTATATCCATTTCTTTGTGGGTTTTAAGACGGTTAATTAGAAACTGCCTTCCGGGCAAACCCCAGTGCATGGGAATGGCTAATCTTAAATGCCACTTGAAAGAATACAAGAAAATATTTTCAAAAAAACAACTAACAAATGACCTTTTGCATGCCATTTCAACCAAATGGGTTGGTCTTCCATCCATGGCTTCATATCCTTTTCCTTTCCCATTTGTTTTTAGATTTTCTATCATTTTTGGATTTTTTACTATGTTTAGTTTCAGTAGATTTTTACTTTCAAAGTCACCTTTTGACATGGGAAAAAGAAGGCATACCACATAGCGCAGACTAACAATTGGCCTAAATGCCGGAATTGGAAGTCCTGGCACACAGACAAGCTATATTGCGGTTAGGTTTCTCTCCGAAAGGACACTTCTTGACACATTGCGTGTCTACAAGCAGTCATTATTCCCACTATGGCGCTTTTTTCGCCATTCTTTGTACGTGTTAGACGGAGAAATTTTTTCTAATATATATGCCACGCCAGGAAGTGTCTAACGACTATACAGCTAAAACCTGTAAAGTAAGAAAGGCCTCCTCAGAGAAACGCGAAAAATAAGCCAAAGCAAACCCCCAAACTCATAGTAAAAGATTCAATGTCTAAATAACTTAAACATTCCCTTAGATATTTGAGAAACTTTAAGTTCCATAAGAAATAGGAGTTTTTTCTATTTAAAATTGACTCCAGCCACGAAACCGCTACCCGAAATCACAATAACCTGTTAATTAAACGACAGGTTAAAAAAACGTGCACCCTTAACATCACCCCTCAACCCATAGAGAAAAAATTAGGCTAGGTAGAAAATGAATGCTTCTTTAGAATGAACTCATCTTCCACTCAATCTCCGCTTGTGTCTGAGATTTCAATCTTTAATAACATAATTTGGTTTAATATTGAGTTTTAATTTATTTTTTCATCCTCAACCCTCAAATCTTACAAACAACAGTATAGGTCTACAAACAGTATAGGTCTTTAAACTCTATAGACAACAGAATAGGTCTCCTGAACCAAAATATCTGGAATTGCGAAAGGTATAATTTTGCGGAAAAAAGAGAATCGGTCAAATTAGATGGTCATTTTTCACTAGAACAAACGATTTTCACCCTTCGCCCTTTTTACCTTCCACGCCCTCTACACCCTTCACTTCCACACCCCTGAAAAAAAATCTAGAAAATCCTGAAAACCTTAAAAAGGAAAAAAAAACCTGTAGGAAAATTTGAGAAACTTGCGAAACAACCCATAGACAAATTGCACTTCTAAGGTTCCACAACACCCTGGTCATTTAAGCATATGGCCTGTCCTAATATTGACCCCTTTTTACTCCCCTCACCCTCAACCCCCCTCGAGCTTTTCCTTCGAATGACCTGATCCTTTTTTTCACCCCGAAAAAGCGAGGTATCGGTGAGACAGGTAAAGGGTGGCAATATAGGGTGGGGATAGGGTTAATAGCGGGAAGTTTTGGGGTATTTACCATCAATTTTTCCGTATATGTTTAAAACCTTTTTCACGTGGCAGGGAGACTTAGTCAAGCTTTCTTATAAGTTTACTTTTAAAAGCCCCGCCTCCGCACGCCTCCCCCACGCGCTTATTTGCAATTTATGCAAAGCCAAGTTGTTAAAAGAGATCCGCCTCAAGCCTGGACTATACGCAAATGCTCTTTTTTTTTTAGTAATCCATAGCGTAGAAAACAAAAAACGCAAATGTTAGAGCTAAAGCAACTTAAGAGTTCCCCAACGTTTCCCGTAATTCTTCAGCCACACAAAAAGGGACAAACACGAAACGAATTTCCCTAAATATTTTTTTTAACAAAATAAAATAATGAAGTTACTTTATGGGTAATTATATTATACCTAATTACTTCAACCTAATTATCTCAATACAATTTAAGGTTCCATTTGTAATCAATCTTTTTAATATCATACAACAAACGTATAAGTGAATTTTAGTGCAGTCCATTTTGTTCTCTTTATATCTTTAAGGATCTTCAAGGATTTTGAAGTATTTCTAAAAAAATCCCTTAAGAATAAAAACTGACTTTAAATTCATTAGAATTATCCTGCCTAATATACTCTAAATTATCCCAAATCACGACTGCCTGTTTGTTAACTGTCATCTTCCGAAAAGACGGGGGATACAATGACAACAACAATGTTTTTGTTTCGCACCCCCCCTCCCCTCCCTCAATAGGGGATATAAAGGGATGCCATGGAATTTAATTACGGGGCAAACAAATCTGTCGCGTGCTTTGGCGAGTATGAGAACAAAATCTCCCTCTCTTTAAGCTCCCTTTCTCTGTATCTCTCTCTGTACTTTCCGTCTTTCCCTAAAGCTGAACTTAAACCCTTAATACCCCGTTTCCCTATCCGCGGAATTGACAATAAGATCGAGGACAAATCCTTCTGACTTTGATTCCCTTTTTTCGTCGCATTGATAATCCCCCTCCTGCCCAAGAAAACAGCAATACCCCAACAATGCTCCTGCCAGTATTGTCACGAATGAAAAAAAAATACCGTCTTCAGAAGAAATACAATTCCAAAATCACATGTCTAATTCTAGTTTTAATTCGCTTAAAAAAGAAAAAGGTGAAAGACAAATACAAATGTAAAGTATTGGAAAAATTTTAAAAGCGACAGAAAAATTTACCCAATTTTGGGGGGGAAATGGAAAACGAACGAGATTTTTTTTAATGACATGCCCAAAAAGCCTAGGAACGAGATTTTTTTTTTAGTTTTATTGCGGTACACAAGTTCGGTTTCGCTTTAGAGAGCTTCTCGTTGATATCCACCCAAAAAGACTGCCCCTTCAGAGCCTTTTCAGAAACCTTTCGAGAGGACCCTTCCGACCGGCAAGCGCATGAGTTTGCTTTGCTATACGCTCACCAGTATTGCCTGAGATTCGATGAGCGTCGGACTTGGAAACTCCCCGTGCCATCGATAGTGCCATGCTATCTGAACAATATCCCAATCCGCTTAGTTTTTATAGACACTACCTGTGAAACTCGGATGCAAGGTGTATTTTAAAGAAAAATCGCCCATTGTTCTTCCCCAACGATGTCAAATTTATTTCCTTCAAAAAGAACGAAACAAACACTGGTTTAATCATTTTTCGGGCTGGTATCGCGTTCCTTAAAGTGCATTCAAGTTCCTCAAACGGACTACAATATTCATCAGGTTCGTTACCGACTTTCTGCCTTTGTTTTTGAATCCTGGAAGTTACGTTTTCTTTGAATCGAGGAAAGAGTCACTACAAAGTATTTTTACCTGAATGCTAACAATGATACAATTAACAAATAGACTTTTTCAACTGTGTATTTAAGATTGTCTTATTTTCTGTTTTTTTCTGTGGGAATTTCCAGAAAAGTTTGGGAAATTTTCAGGTATTTGTTTTTTTGTCTTGTGTTTTTGGACTATTCACATTTCAACTTCATCACGGGATATGGAGACCACCCTGGAAGTGTAGACCCAATGCTTTTAGCTGCCCATGATGGGCAACCAGTCTTCCAATCCAGTTTTTATTCTTAATTATTACTTTGTTACATTTCGTTTCAGTATGTTTTGTTGTGCGTATCAGAAACTATGGGGTTGGGCCCGGAAAAAGTGACTAAATTAACCGTTGAAAGGGAAGCTTGACAATTCTATAACCCTCTATTTGAAACGCCCTTCAATCGGATTTTAAACAAGAACAACAATTAAAATAGACTGAAATGAGAAATTAGACGACTTAAATTGAACAAATAGACCAAAAAATCTCCAAGCGTTTCAAACAGGTCCGGTTGTCAAATTTGGGGAACGCAGTAGTTAGTTTCCATGATATCTTGATCCGCCATTAACATACTTCTTACATGGAACGCCCTTTTCCTTAAAATGTCCAAAAATCAAAAGTAAATAAAATTGTTAATTGTCTGCCTAGATTTTGGAACCCACACATTATGTGATTTCCCGCTTTCCTGTGATTTGACTCCCAAAGTGCACAGTTTTGGAAATCGGCGGCAAAATCAAAAAGGTGTTCATCGCCCAAGAAAATAATGACGGATTTACTGGACTTTTACCGGCGGCGACGACCCACGACTTACCAACTGGAGAGAAATTATTAAAAAAAATAGAGATACAAGTGGAAGAGGAAGATATAAAAAACAGGAGAAAAGCGTCGAGTTATGTCTTAAACCTTTGGAATACAAAAAGTGATCGGTGCCATGGTCAGACAGTTGACGTGCAGGTCACTTCCGGTGACCGTATTACGTGTCCATTTCCAATTCCAAGTCATCCTGTCAGCGCTGCTGTTGCTCACGATGCCACCAGTACAGGCTAATTGGATGTAAGTTACGCAATATTCATAGTATACTTTTGTACCCTATACACGCTTAAAAATATCGTTTTTTTAGGGTGCCAGCAGTGTTTATTTTACAGGTGAAAGTTTATTTCGATTTTTAGAAAAGTGGAGAAATTTGTACAGCAGAATTGAGCGGAATTCCTCTAACATCCGTACTTCCTCTCCCAAGGGTTGCACCTGTGCACAACGAAGCATACAACTCGGACCTGAACGAATTTGTCCCATTTTTCTCCTTTTCTTTTCCCAAGCCTATAAGCTATCACAGACATCTAGACAATAGTCAAATCTGAACACAAATGTTTGCGTCGGGACAATCCATAAGAGCTTGAACGTACAGGGAATTTGGTTGCGGTCTATCTTGTCTTTGGTTGCATTGCATTACCTTGTCTTGTCTGGTTTCTCTCCTTGCCTTTGCTTTCTTTGTGTTTTTCTCATGCCTGATTGCTTATGGATTGCACACCAGGATGTCCTTGCTGCCCCGTGCTTTACAACTAAAGTATCACTACAGAGCCCAAATTCCAATGTTACAAGCTTACAAATGACCTCCTAATGCCCACAAACCCGAGGCTCCTAAACCAAAACACCCAATAAATGGGCAAACGCGAGAAATCTTTTCTAGAAACAAATCAAACCCCGGGCCAAATAATAGAATAACTTAACACGATTGAACTCCGAATCAAAACCCTATTCAAACGATACACACACGCAAAACATGCCATGCATTCCATTACAGAACATTCCGGACAACGTTAAGTTCCAAACATTTAGCCATTTCAAGCGCAAAACTTGCCGAAATTACGCGTTCTCAAACAATTCAAACTAAATTTGGGAATTTCTCAAAATTCTTTAAAGTGTTGCAGCTGTAAAAGGGGCAAACCTGAATGCATTTCAGCTTTAGCCATCTTTGAAATCCATTATCTGTATACTGGCAAAAGTAAAGCTCTGTTTCAGCGTGAACGTTGCTCCCTTTGAGAGCCGAAACCGTGTTTCGCCCTAAAACGGATCAATTTCGGCAATTGAGCTGTATTTTCATCAGCGTAGAGATAGAAAGCTCTAAAATGACACCCGAATGTTGTGCTACGATCGTGTCTATATCGTAAGACAATCCTTGGCGCCGCAACGTGAGATCTTGTGGCGTCTTCTGGTCGTCAATTCGGTCTCGATGGAACTATGTATATTTCAATTAACCCTAATATTCATGTTTTTCTAAGAAAAATAATCCAGTTCTCGAGTTTCCAAACTTTGATCAGATTGTGTTATAGTCAACTATGCCTATTCTATTTTGTTGTTGTATTTTTCTAGGTATTTGGGGTTGGTAGGCGTTTCACCTTTGCAAGAAGACCCTAGTGGCTTGCTCGGTGGTCCGGATCAGCAACAAATGGATTTGACCCCGTCAGCTAAGTCTATTTGTGCTGCGTTACCGGGTCTGGTATCACGGCAAATCGAAGTGTGTCAGAGTCATCCTAATGCGATCCATTCCGTGTCGGATGGGGCTCGAAAAGGGATCCAACAATGCCAATACCAATTTCGCAACGAGCGATGGAACTGTACAACCAAACCGGAACAAAATGTATTCGGATCCACTTTGGAACGCGGTAAGCGTTTTACGTTTCGCAAACCATAACATATTACCGCAAGAATAACTCTTAACTTTATCTTTATTTTAACTAGGATTGTTTCAACAAGAAACATCTTTTATTAACAGTAAATTAGACCACAGAATGATATTACGAGAATGTTAGGATACCATTTCATGGGAATAATGGAGTTCCTAATATAATTAAGTTAGCATGGGAGTTCAAACAATGGAGTATTGTTGCGACGAGATGCTTGCCACCGTAGTTGTAAAAAACCTTTAATTTAGCGTTCAAGATTGGCAGTACTATTGCAAAGACAAGATCCCTACGACAACCACGAAATTGTCCTTTTGAAGGAATAAAGAATCGCAACAACGAGACTGTCATGGAAAGAATAGAAACGTAACGATACGCGCCCAACAATTCGATATTTTCACTGTCGTAACGGAACTTTCAGTCCAACCACGAAGTTCTCAAGGCAACAATGAGATTCTAGTTACAGCCACTAGGAAACTATCCTTTCAAGAACGAACATTGTAACAAGGAAACTATCCTTACAAAGCGACAACGTTCCAACACTGAAACTATCTTCGCAAGAGAGAAAGGTTGCAACAATGAAAGAAACCAACTCTAGCGTTACAATCTAACAGTCGTGGCAACAATGAAACTACCCTCCTAAAAGTTTAAATGGTCACCACAACAATGAAACAAGCCTTGTTGCGTTAAGAACCCCAACCCCTTTAATACACGCGAAAAATGACTTCCAATAATCCAAAATATAGACCAATAAAACCGTTGCGTAAACTAAAAATCCCTGGTTCCTACGTTGTCTCACCATAATAAAGCTAGCCTACTTCTACTTGAAGATTACAAATAGACAAAACACTGCGTAAAGGAGCTCTTGAAGAGCCTCATCTAATTATATAAGACCTACGGCTTCCTCAGGAAACGTTACCTCGGGACTCTTAAAAGGCCTGCAAGAAAAAGTTTCTATCTGTAACCTGTCGCGGGGCTCATTAGTCTTGTTTCAAGTGTCGCAGGCTTATACATATGGCCGCGGATTTGCCTCCACAGAGAGCACACATGTGAGACGTAAAAGAGAACCAGAGAAAAAAAGGAAAAGAGCGAGTGGGCTATCATTAGCTGCGAAACATCATTAGCTCGCTTACAAAACCTCCATTAATATAAATAGAAGCTAAAGGACCCTATAATACACCACCTAACTCTACTTGACTACTTCCAACACAATATACACTATACGTACAGTACAATCACTCACGGGAGAGTGACACGGAGACGTGGATATATTCGATCCCCTTAGCGAACGACACAAGTCACCGTCACGTGTAACGGGAGACCGGTAAGTTCGGCGACATTACTACCTTAACCGTAGCTAACTGTTCTCGTTTGTGTTCTATCTTCTATGCAACTATTCTCGTTACCTAAACTTAACTTACTTCCAACCCGAACTGAAGTTAATGCATAATAGAGGTTCACCCGAACTGAAGATTGACGGATGATATGGACACTTATTTAACCTTTTTAAAAATGGTTAGTTTCCAAGAAAAACGTACTGCACGGGAAGTTTAATCGAGCTAAAGCATTACTGGTTTTTTCAATACGACGCCCAGGTCGAAATTTGCCTCTTTTGTCCCTCAAATGCTAACCGTACGACAATTCTGAGATGTAGTACAGCACACGAACTACTAGTTTCCTGTCCCGGCTGCTTAACATGCGATAAGGCAAAAAGGACACCTAAAACCGCTTCCAGTTAAGTTCTAGCGTGATGGCTCCAGGAAACTATATCAAGCCAGACGCTCATTCGTCCGTTAGGTAGTGATGTCCCCGTATCGATTTTTCGCGTTTTTTTTATATTTACATCGAAACACTTGAACCATCATATCACGTATCAATGAACCCAGCGTTTCAAGCTCTGCTCAAAATCTGCCCCTAAACCTTGGTTAACCTCGCAATGTCACCATAGTCCCAATCCAAAGCTCGTAAGAAATCCCGCAAACTGCTCCGCATTTAACCCTTAAATTCTAATCTAAACCAGCAAAAGATTGAAACTGCACAACAATCCAGATAAACCGATTACTAGCTACTAAACGATTTACTATTTGTATTTATTTATATAAATAGCTTGTAATAGATTTGACTGGGTTTTTTATATTTTACGCTTCTATGGAAATATAGAATTTAGATAGACATTAGATTACTAGCGTGGAAAAATTCAAGAGATGATTGAGGAGAACGCTCAACGACATCACCTGATCACTTTTTAACGTTTTCGACCCTAAAAAGACACTCGTCACACAGTGCTGAGCTCAATTCTATTTATTTTCTAAAATTCCGGCATCCAAAACTTCAATAAAAGAAAAAATAAGAAATAACGCCATTCTAGCGTAATCTAACGCTAAAAAAACTCTACTTTACTGGAACACAGAAAGCAACACATTTGTTCCCCCCTAAGGCAATCGAGAAAAAAATCGACCGATTTTTTTTTAAATATACATACGGACGGATAATAGTCCAGCGACCGCAGTTTTCTTGTCTGATATGCGGAGGCCACTGCCCAGGTGGTCCTAATGAAGACATGCAGTATAAGGATCCCCACCTTTTTGTATTCCTTTCGCGAACCTCTATTATGAATTAACTCAAGCAAAAGAAAGAAAAAAAAATTATACCAAGATGCACCTGGGGGCAATATACAATCCCCCCACCAATGAGTTTTTAGCTTTATATTCCATTTGAGATACAATAGAAAATGATTCTCTAATTAAATGAACGATACTACTTAATTTTTGGAAATAATTAGAAAATTTCAGAAATAATTAGAAAATTTCAGAAAGAATTCGAAATATTCACTAGAAATTCTGCCAAGATTCAGAAATGAAGACACTAAAAGTCAACATACTTTTGGGGGGGGGATAAGGGTCGCCAAGGACCACGCCTTCTATATTAAACTTCCATCTCACGGTGGAAACAAGAGTAGATCTCTTTTAGGAGTCTGGTTGCGAGTGCCATGTTCAACATGTTAAATTACCGGGACGTTAGAAACAGAAGAGAGGGACCTGCTGCCATTTGCATGCCAAAGAGACGTTGATGAGCCGGGTTTCACGACCTTATACCAGACCCCCCAATCTGAAAGGCGATTTTTTTTATGTGTGGAGATTCATTTGGGAAGACAACAAAAACCAAAAGAAAAGACGCTTGAGCGAAACCCCCAAAAGGCCTGAGGATCTAATTAGTAGTGTCTTGCCCAACCTTTGTAAGTAACAAGACAACTTGGCGTTGTTAAAGAAGAGCTTTATGGCTGCAAACACATCTCGAGACCACGCCCACCTCCTTCAGCCTTTTCCCCCCAGCTTCCATTTGGATACTTTATTCTTCTACTATTTTTCTATTTCATTATTCTACACCTATTCTTCTTCTGTTCCTCTGATGATTTGCTATTAAAATTAAATAATGGTTCCTAATGTAAAAAAGCAAATAATTCTTGGTCGAGAAGACTATTTGGCCATTTCTGACCAAAGTTTCACTGAATTTCGCTTTCGAAAGTGTTGGCATCCTCGAAAACACAGTTCACCGTTGCCCAGATATTGTTTCAAAAGAGTCTGCTCACTCTTTTGAATAGAGATGCTGCTCAAAGAGAATTCTCATAAATCCCCAAGCCACAAAAGCGCTTACGACTATAATTTTCTCGAAATCCCTATCGCCTAAATTAAGTAGGCGGGGCCCCAATGCAAAAACTGGGTGCAAGACAGATCACTGGACTCATAAATTCTGTTCAAGTGGCTTCACTCTTTTCAAGATTTAACTTCCTTCGTGTCTATATGTACACTGTATAGCTAGCTCCTTGCTCTTAAAAAACGAGACGAAACCAAAAGAAAAATTGTTTTTGGTAAATAAAGGGAAAATTGTTTTAAATTGAATTATTACTTTATTAATGTGAGATATATTCACATAATAATCAGTATAATTCCATTGATTAATTCTTTACTGTAAATCATTTCATTAATTGATGAAATGAATTAATGAAATGATTTACATGAAAGAATTAAATACAAAGCATTCCACTTATGTGCGATTTTTTTCCATGCGGGCTTTATTTTCAACGTACGATTTTTTAAGGCATTTTAACGGCCGTAGGGCGTACGCATAACTAAACCCGAAAATGAGCTGGAATTGGTTCAATTCCAACCAAAAAGAACTCTTTAACAAGACGAGCAAAGCAGAGCGAATTTATTCAAACTAGACATTATTTGTGCATACTTCCAAAAAACTTTAACAACCCCAAACCCCAACAGTTTTCAGAGTGTGAAAAGTTCCAACATAGTTAGCAGTTGCCTGGAAAACGTGTCGAGAGCCCCGCATTGCAAGCTAATGGGCAAGTTATACCTCCGATGAGTGATCGCCAGTGCCTGCGAAACCTTTAGTCATCTATTCTTAGCGAGTCACAGCTCCAAGACATTTCGGCTTCAAACTGTAAACAATCCAAACTTCTTTTTAACCCCTTCTGGAGGTAAAACCGCTTTTAAAAATTTCCCCCGTGACTCAGCACATCCTCCCTTGTTTTATTTTTATTTTATTGGACTATTTCATTTTTAAAAAAATATTTCCCAATCAAAGGTCAAACAGTATACGATCTAACCATCCAAACCACGCCCAATGGCTCATTAACTAGCCTCAAAATGCAAACCTTTTTATTTTTGTTTTCCCCAGGAAATTTATCAACTTAATTAAAACGCGACCCAATCTTTGATGAACAATCCAATCTACTCTCTTAAAATCCTCCGAACATTTCTTCCCCCCTCCCAAAAAGTAATAATTTCCTTTTGAAACCTATAACCTCCTTTCCCAAATCTTCTGACTCACGTTTGGCTAATTAAGCCAAGTTTGTTAACATATCTCCTTTCTTTCGCTTCTCCTTTTGCCACCACAAAAGAAATACTTTATGAAAATTCCCATTTTAATCTGAGAAGAAATAAAAAAAAAGTGGAGAAATTCTCAACACAGACACAGTCATTTCCATTCCTATGCACTCCCAAAGCCACGATACTTGGATGGTATAGTTGGGGTAGTTCGGTGGTATAGTGTGTGGTCTGAGGGCTGGGAAGTGTCTCTAATCTGTCTATGTTGAAAATTATAAAGCCGTAGTCTAATTACTAGGCTAGCAACACCTCAGCCAACGCCTGCTTAATTATACCATCGTTTGATTTCAGGGGGAGGAATCCCAAGTCAATTGCAAAGCTGCTAACGTCCTAAGAGCGTGCAACGCTGTAAAAGCCCCTATATAGTCTAAGGCATCTGAGCTGTTCAGCCACACTCACTCCAAAAAGGGAAGGCAAAAGGGACGTACTTTTTGCAGGTAAAAACTAAAGAAGAAGTAGAAGGGGAAAAGGTTGGTTAACCTTCTTCAAGTTGGTCTGCTGGTGGGTTTATAGTTGCTGGGGGGAATCGTGACGAATTGGGCAGGTAAAAAGGCCTAATGCATGCTGCGTTATAGTCCGGCAGAAAGGTACCAAGGTATCATAGCGTCTGCAGGGGGCTAGGTCATCAACGGGGGCCATCAACATCAAGGATCTTATACCCAAAACGCCAAACGGAACCCCACTTTCAAGCTTTGGGAGCCTTTGAAGACGTTTTTTCTTCATGGTATACAGACTCTATGCTGGCTCGACTCTACATAGAGCAACATTCCCAGAAAGAACACCTCCTACCCAATCATCCAAACATCCAAACGCCGAGAGAGGGACCTCCGTGGTCTTCACCCCCAGAGTTTCAATTTCCCACGCTTGTCGTCACCCATTGCCGATCTCTTCTCTCTTCCTTCCATCAAAGTCTCTCACCATGATGGATAGCCAATTTATAGGAATAGGATTTTTTTTAATATCAAACTGGAGAATGCTGGGAACACTTATTTGGGGTTCCAAACGCGAAGAAAAAGGGGACAAATTGTCGTTTGGGTTGGAGTGAAACTGTTGAAGCTTATGGAACTGTATACAGTACATTTACAGTGCTCCAAACATTCTTCACGTAGTTTTATAAAACCTTAAAATATTTAGTTAAACAATTAAATGTTTTCGGGGTAAGAGTATTTGGGATGCTTTTCAAATAGTGGTTGCTTACAGATATCGTTGCTGTAGTGAATACGGATTTGATTGTGGTCGAGTCACGAGACGAGTTGGTCCATGTATTCGTGTCAATAGTAATTTTTTAGCCTTTGGTTGTTTCGCCTTGTATATACTAGTACAGTACGTGTTAAAAAACGACCCAAACAAAGCGTACGTCCTAATGACCCGCAACCGTGCGTCTGGGAACCAGTGTTCCGGAACTTCTTATTTTCCGAAACGTCGTTCTCTACCGTTCTTCTGTCAACTCCTGTCGCTCCGTTCCGTTATATTTCTTCAAAATTTTCCAAAGAACTAGCTCCGGAACGGCGTTCCTCCCTGCTTACAGATCCGTTCCGTTCACAGATCCGATAATTTTATGGAAAACCATTTTAAAAAATCCATTTAAGAACTATTATGCATAATAAAAATGGATAGAAACTAAAAACGCATTTATTACTTACAATATATAGTAATAAGACGTTAGGGCCACACCAGGAAGGTTACTCTTCCAATTCCTCCCTATGCATATATTCCATACATAGGTATATAGATAGATAGATACTGTACAGACAAACGTATTGTACATTAACTAACCCACGTTGGGGGCTAAAATTGATGTAAATTGTTGCTTTTGTTAAAGCGGTTGAACTTTGCGAAGTGTCAGAGGCTTTTTTTTACGAATATGGAGCGTGGGGAGGTAATGAGGAGGCCATTTTGCGATTCACTTTGGGTTACGGCTAGTTTCAGTGTTGCACTCACGGCTTTGCCAGTCTTTTGAAATTTAGCCACGTGCATTGACAGTAATGTAGGGGAAACAGCAAGCTAATTCATGTTCTGAGAGTGGTTTCGAACATCGGGTTCAGACATTTGCAGAGTGAGTTGACCTAACCGTTACTTTTTCAAAAGTGAAAATATGGAAAATTGGCGTCGACTGTACGAAAGAGTTACGAACTTGCGAAACTAACTATGCATATCAGTTAAATCTTCGGAAATTAAATTTACTCTCATAATCGATACAGATTCTCCACGAGCTAAACGTTCCATTCTGTTAAGACTTAACAGCACAAATCGCGTTCCACAAACTTAAAAACATGAGGAAAAACCGTGTAAATTGTCCGTTCCATTAACAATTAAATCATGTAGATTGTCAGGTCATATTTCTCCCTTTTGAAAAATTGCCGAAAAAAATAGGAAAAGTTTTTACTTAGCGTTTATAATCTTAACAATTTCCTACGCAATTTGTCCAAACAATTTGAGAGATTGCAAACACTATTATCTAACTCAAACTTAACTTCAACCCAATTCTCTCGGACGCTTACATGTCAAGTTAAATAAAAGAAGGAACATTTTTAGTCCCAAAGCATTTGAAAAGCAAAGAAAGCCGGTTTCGGAAAGAGCTTTGCATGTTTATCATTGCTAAGGCTAATACGGGCTCCAGAAGATTGAGGGGAGGGTACACACTCTTTTGTCCGAGGAATAAATAGTGTAACTTGATTCCTTCTCTCTCTCGCTCTCTCCGTTAAGTTCCCCTTGCACATAACTTCTTTTTATAAATATATATGGATGGATAGATATTTTTTTCATTGTATTTTTGCCGAAAGGCGACTAAAAGCGAGCCCACCTTTTTGCGTGTCTACGAAATCTTGTATAGTCGTGTGAGGTCCTCGAACGATTTCTTTTTTGTGTAGTTCAAGTTCTCTGGATCGAACATCAACATCAGCTTAGCTAATCAAGTTGATTGGCTGGATAGTCTGACTAAAGATAGCACGAGAGGAGGACTGCGGCAATGAAGCCATACCTAAAGGTAACCAATAGCCAAAAGAAGCCCTGAGAACCCAAGAAACCTGAACCCTTCTTATTCAACGGTGCATTTTTTATGTACGTTATTTCTAGAAAATAAGCTAAAAATCCCTTGATATAAATACTGTGACTTTTATACAATATAGTGGTGATTTTAAAAACTTGTAAAGGAATGTGGATCCGAATTTGCTATGTAAATTAAGGTGTTTTAATTGGACAACTTTTCGTTCTCTTTTGTGTTGATCCTCTAGGAAGCCGGGAAACTGCCTTCATTTATGCCATCACCAGCGCTGGAGTGGTGCACGCTGTAACCCAAGCTTGTAGTTTGGGTAATTTAACGGAATGCTCGTGCGATATGCAAAGGCAAGGACTACCTACTCCCGAGGGATGGAAATGGGGAGGCTGCAGGTAAAAAAAAAGAAGACATTCATTAAGGGTTTTATCGGAGTTCTGAGATCAAAAAACCTTTCACCTTCAACAAAATTTATATGCAGTGGTGCTTTAAGTCCTGTGTAAACAAGCAAGGAACGCATAAACCGGGTTATCTAATGTGGGAATAATAGAGTTCTTTATGTTTTTGAAGGCTAAGGTTGTGTAAGATGCTTAACATTAATTCAGAATTGCTGGCTTTGTACACTGGATAATCTTGTGACGCTAAATCCGAGTCGGGCGAGAGCCCAAGGCGCTGAAGACTGTTCGCTGTTTTAATAGGCTAAAAGAGCTTCAATAGCATTCTTTTTCACTAACTGCAAGGAGCTGGCAGTTTTGCAACTTGGCTTGATAATTTAAGAGATTGAGAAACGAGGAAAGGTTTTATACAGCCCTTTCCGAGGTTTAATAGCGTAATGTTTAACAACTTAAGAGTTGGTCGAATACCGCTAAAATGGCGAAATTGCGGAACATACCTGGACTGAAGGGAGCTTTTTGGCCTCTAGAGGGTAATCCAGTTGCCTCGTAAAAAAGAGGAATTTAGTAGAAAACGGTCAAGGACCACAAATGGCAAAAGAAACGTAGCAGTGTTCGTGCGATAAGTATGGAGGGGGTTTGGGGTTAATCACTGGGTTTGAGCAGTCTTGATCGAGACACAGACGACGTCGTTAATGTAAGGAGCCACTTAAATGAAAAGGCAACGTTTTAAAGATCAAAATAAGTCATTTTAGCGGGCTTTAACTGCTCACAACATTACGATAATCAACTACACACGCCTAAAGGAGAACTTGGAGGAAAACAGGGAACGGCGAACCGAGTACTTGAACCACGAAGCGGATTCATTTGAATTTTTGGCAATCTGAAGGCTTCTGGTGGATAACTTGTTATAAACAATCTAGATAGGGAATATATAACGTGAAAGATTAAGTTACGTTCGCGCTTAAAGCTTTTTCATAAATCCAAACCCAAATTGGAATACTGCTTTGAATTTTTTACGGTTGCTTAAATTGGATACAAGTACTCGACGTAAGCAAAAAACGTAAGAACATGCACTAAAATCTTGATATTTTTCCTTTTAGTGATAACCTACGTTATGGAATGCAGTTTGCCAGGCAGTTTGTGGACGCCCCGGAACGCTCGCCTCAGAAGAAAGATCGAAAAGTGCGAAATTTGATGAATTTGCATAACAACGAAGCAGGACGGCGAGTACGTATAATAACCATAATAACCCTAGAACATTACCACTAACATGTCAGCGTCTATATAATCTATGAGCAAGCACCATCGCTATGGAATGGAGGCCCCTAAACAAAACAGGAACCAAGAACCAGAAAAAATAAATGAAAGTAATAAGAAAGGCTGTTATAGGGATGAAAAATCTAACGTCAGCCTTTCCGCTTTCAGCTTTTTGACTTCTCAGCGCTACTTTCCCAGAGTTATGAGCATCTAGAATCCTTATCTGTAAGCTATATCTAACCCTCTTTCCACTCCAACACGGGTTCCTGTATGTAAAGTATGCGGCAAAGTGAAGAAGAAGGCGATCTATTCTCTCCCATTGTCATCAAAAGGCCCGTTTTATGGACATGAACATCATATAGTGTGTCATAAAACGTCAACGGACTGTCTCTCCACCATGTTAGATGACACAGCCTTACTAAATCTGTCGCCTCCTTTCCAAAACCACCCAGAATACTGAAACTGAACAGTCCGAAAGGATTGATTCCGAGACTATAAAGTGGAAAAGCCCACTATTATTCTAGAAAATTTCGAGTCATATATAGCTTGTCATCCATGATGACCTGGAACATTCCTTTCCATATCGCCTTGTCTTGGTTTTATTTTTACTATGTGCTTTTTTCTTTCTTTCTTTCTAGGCGATTGCTTCACTCATGCGGATGCAATGTCGTTGTCATGGAGTGTCGGGCTCCTGCGAACTCAAAACTTGCTGGCGAACAATGCCTGGCTTCATAGAAGTGGGAGATTTTCTCAAACACAAATATGAATCCGCCGTCCAGGTAAACATGCACCTATATTTATTCTAGAGTTTGTTTTATATTCTTTTTTCAATTTTAGGTGGCTGGAAACCCCAAAGAACCCAAATTGAAGACTAAGAAAATCAAACGCCAAGTCGCCCTCACCAAAACCGACCTGGTCCATTTACATAAATCGCCTAATTACTGCGTGGAAGATCCCAAGAAAGGCATTTTGGGAACCACAGGCAGGATTTGCAATAAAACATCCACCGCTTCAGACAGCTGTGACTTGCTATGTTGTGGACGAGGTTATAACACTCAAGTAAACTACTTAATCTCTAATTTCTTCCAACCTTTCATCTAAATGCGATCTCGTTAAACGCACTCTTCACAAAACAAATAGAAATGTGTGATAGCACACATCATTACACGACTGGCGAATTAATTTCCAATTTATCTGAAGAACCAATCACGATCTATTATAACATGCAAACTTTTGATTTGTCACGTCAAATAATAGCGGAAGTAATAGGGTGTGGTGTTTTTCGCCTGTTACCATGGTCACTGCTGTTTATTTCCACGCTTAGTAAACAACACACTGAATATCAAGTTGACTGTCACCATAGTAGCCTATCTGTGACTGTAGCTACGTCACGTGCACCAATTTTCTAAAAGATTCCTTCATTAAGGCTCCCGTAGACCTTAGCTCGGTATAGGCGATTAGCATGGGGAATTTCGGAAACTTTTTTGAGAAAACCAATGCATTTCATGAAAAAATTCTTTGACAAGACTATCGAGCTCGCTACCAGGTATCGCACAACCAACGCTACATTGTTTCCGATGAGTATTAAATTAGCTATATGCGAATGAAGTTTGCAACTATGAGAATACGTTACCTACAAAAATATGTCCTTTAGTTGTGCACTATAGCCGCTAATAAAAGAAAACTTTTGTTTTAGTTTGCTTTCAAATCTGATAAGCCGTTTTCGAGAAATCTTGTTCTGAAAGTTTAAAGACTTGATTTGGTATACATTGTGCTGCAACAGCAAACTGTGGTGACAAATCGTACTTTTCATAGGCAAAACCAGCGTAGAAACTTTGCCGCAAATTGCTATCTATTTCTTTTCTTACTTTCTTACGCAAGTCTTTCTCAAAACAATAACAAACATCAGTGCCACCTATAGAGCTTTTGCCAAATTACGCCTCTCGCGGCAAGAGTTGGCGAAATCCGCCATTTTGAGTACATTTAAGTTATGGTAAACAAACAACAACAAACTGTTTTCGGTGAATAGTTTGGTTATGCTTACAGCTTTTACAAGTAACTCAGGTAAACAAACAAAAAGACACAATAAGACACAACGCTATAAATACACAAAGCAAAACCAATACACGGAAAACAGTTTGTTGTTTGTTTACCTTAACTTAAATGTACTCAAAATGGCGGATTTCGCCAACTCTTGCCACGAGAGGCGTAATTTGGCAAAAGCTCTATGACTCTTTCCCATCGAGAAGCTACGGTATGATGCAGTGCATCAGTGCCATCTGTGACTGTTTCATTTTCTTGATCATTTTAAAGCTAAGGTATACTGGAGCCTTAGTAACCTAATTACTATTCCACGTATGATGAAAAGGAACACGTAGCTAGCAACTATATATTTTTTATTTTTTTTTACTAGCATTTAAACTGTAAATATTAATTTATCGTATTTCATTTTTTAAGCCAAATATTAATTGTCGTTAAAACATTTAATATTTACTAAATTAGGCTGAAATTCTTAAACTGGAATTAATTACTTTTGTCTCCCCTTTTTAGGTAATGCGAATTGTGGAGCGTTGTTACTGCAGATTCGTTTGGTGTTGCAACGTCAAGTGCAAAACATGTGTGACTATGATGGACGTGCACACGTGCAAGTGAAGTGTTTGGAATCCAAGCCAGCAAAGACGCAAACGAGAAGAAAAAACTGTATCAGCAAGCCAGTGCTTTTTTTCGTTTTGGTTCTCGCAAATCTTTCATGGGTCAATTCCGAATTTTTGCAACCTCTTCTTCAAACATGAAATGTTTGCATGGGCCCACCATATTTTTTTTGCTGAAAACACAAAACAAAAAGAAGAAAAAACCAAAGTGTTATTGTATTTTGTACGTGTAACGTGTGTACATACCAGTAGGGGGCAGCAGTATTACGTTTTTAAATTGCCGAGTGTTGTGACCGTATTACTCTCGAAGACAAAACAATTGCACATACACATTACATACCTAACGTAACCTTAGAATAGAGTGAGAAAATTAGAAGAGAGAATAGAAAAATAGAAAAAAGGCTGATTAAAGAACAAAGCAAATTCATTCAAATCATCCTTTTGCGGTTCAGTATTACATTATATAACTTTCATTTGGCATTGTGTCGAATTCCCATGATTCCTCCTTCACATGAAGCTCCTCCCTCACTTCTTCTTCCTAAATTCTCGCCCCCGGAGACCGTTTATTTAAACAAATTTGGCGGTACAAAGTTTATTGACTTGGTATACTTTGTATTAACTTTGTATACTCCAGAAGGAAGGAAGGTCTATTGTAAATGTTTTCTGAAACTATAACGGTAACGAATAAAAACCAAAAATTTGAACCCCATACAAAGACGCCCCCCTCTATAAAACCCAAAACGCTGCTATACTTTTAACTAGGTAACCTGATGACTATATACCTACTACCACTACCCTTCAGAAAAGGAGAAAGAAACGTTATAAAAGTGTTTATAGTCCGTACCTGCAGCAGCCGGTATTTCCTTCCCCACCATTTCACGCGTGTCTGCCAGCCGGAGGTTACAATTACAGACTCTGTGAACGTATGCATTTAACGTATGTTGGTAGATATGCCCGTGCGAAAACAAGAGAAAACGGTGTAAAGGGGCCAATTTCCAAGAGGCACATTCGACTTCTACATGAAGTTAGACTTGGAGGAAAAGAAGAAGTGTAAAAAGAAGAAAAAGAGGGAGGGGGAAGCAGGAAGAGGTGGAAAAGGAGTATACATAACATATATACCAAAAAGGGAGTAGTTTACAAGTTGAGAGTGCCTTACTTGGCATTTAGTCTCACACAACTGTTGCTCCAGTTTGGTGTTGGTTGTGAGGATAGTGAGACTATTGCTTCTCCATCCCTTCTTCGCAGTCTCACGGGCCCTAAACGCTGTACCGTACGTCAAAACCCTGTGCCGTATCTTTTTTTTTGTGATACGCCAAAGATTAAGATTCCTACGAGTATTTGGAGTTGGATGGTACACATCAGGAAGTACTGATGACCATTGGATACGATGGAAACTTTGTGGCTTACCTTCGCTTTCCGTAAGAATTTAATTTTGAGCTTTGAAACTCCGTAAATTCATTCTGGAAATATTTGGTTGCTGAAAGTAGTTGATACTTTAGTTATGAAGAAGGTTTTCTACGGTTATTAGATTGGATTAAGCTAAATGAAAAAGTATGAAACTGAAGTAGAATTGAGTTTCTTGAAAGTTATTGGAAATGCGGATGTGTCTGCGCATAATAATAACGTGCCACCCTCTCCAAGGGCGGGAAATGGTAAAAATTCCCGTATTATTCGCTTGGATTGAGAGGAGGGATTTTAAACACCCTTCTTTGGGGTGCAGTATTTTCTTTAAAAATTCTCAAATAAGTTCGAAACAAAATAAGTGCAAACTACAGAAGGATTCTTCTACTGCTAACGTCAGTTTTTTTTATTTTTTTGCTTAAATAGTAGGGATGGGTAGTCTAGTTGGTGAACCATTAATCATTTTCAAGTGGCGGGAACTAGCTTCAAGGCAAGAGATACACGAAACACGAAATCGGGTTAAATAGTCGAAAAGTTGGCAAACAAAAATCCCTATGAAAAGCAACGGCGTTATCAGAATGTTGTGTATCGCTTTTCTCACGTTCGAGGCATTGTTTTCACCACTTAAAAAGTTATATTTCAATCAACTAAACTGACGAGTGGGCAGTTCCCATATCAAGTAACCCCTTTTACAAAACCAACCGTGACTCACTTCATCCTGGCCGCGGTATGTTTTGTTAAGAGTTAGTCAAAATATTGTTTACTGGTTTAACACTTCATAGTGCTCACTTAAAGCACTATCTATAGACCTATCTGAGGCGAATTTCGAACAAGTACCTTAACTTCCACAGCTTAATTTAATAAGAACTAGTTATAATAGGACTAATGAATAGGAATTAATCATAATTAAATTAGTGTCGGAAGGTTAACTAGAATAACTCAATTCTTAACTTAAGCAGTGATTAAAATAGCAGCTAAATTGTATACTAAACAACAGTTATTTAAACATTTAAATAGTACGCTAAAAATAGAAAATTGTAGTTAAATTAGTAAATATAATTAAATTGAGTAAATTAGTGAAGTGTTTTTTTTTTAAAGTAGTGTAACAGTTTTTAAAGATTTTTCCTTTTTGACCATTACCTCATCTCTGTCTCATTCGACTGGTCAATGTCTACTTCAGATGGCAACTGGTTTCTCGAGTGAGTTTGGGGGTGAAAAACACCCTGGTTCCTGTCTTCTTTCCCTAAACTTAAGAACCCCCTTACGATTGAATTACGGGTCACTCCAGGAGGCCTATTTGAGACACAAACGATCTTTTAAACGGTTCCTTGTTGGGGGTTTAGTTTTCTGTCTTTCCCAGGCCGTCATTTGCATAGCCGAACCAGAACTAGAAACAGAACCTGCAACGCAAACTGAGGCTGCTGTCACCCTCCCAGACACCACCGAAAGCGAAGAAGTGGTTAGTACCACCGAGGCTACGTACTTCACGACCCTAATGACCAGCCTGCAAATGGAAGGGACCGAAGCATATGAACCAACGTCAACTACAAATTTAGCTAGTACAGAGAAGCAACCCGTATTTACAAATTCCTTAACTACTGCTACCCACATCCAAACAGTGCCGCCGGTACCCACTGGCGTACCGACACGAAGGGCTGGAAGTGCTACTGCCGAAACTCTTACGACCAAATCGAACTCTTTGACGACTCCGAATTTCCTCGAGGTTCAACTACTCAATCGCCATCAAGATCAGTTAAGAAGAGAGTCACCCGAACCGGAATTCCATATGTGCACGACATATCTGACTTGTCCGGACCCGAATGCACATTGTGTTAACCTTGATCAACGCAATGTTTGCGTGTGTCGGTTGAACTTTGCGTTCAGTGGCACTACAGGTGTATGCGAACGAGAAGTAACGCCCCTGACGCCAACTCAGCATTCCATGGGTCACCCCACTATGGATCGGATGGATAACGAAGCAGACCACTCTCTTCTCCCAAGTCCCCCACAGACGGAAGTGCCCCAAGTAAATGATGCAATCATTTCCTCAGATTTGTTTATTTTTACTCCTTTTTTAAAAGAAGTTTTTAAAAAGGGGTAAAAAATATTTACCCCTTTTTTAAAAGAGTGGATGGTAATTAACGTATACTTATCTAGGCACGCGAATATGCAATCTCTGCGGCAAGCTTAACTCCAGCGGAATTACGAGGTGTTGTAACGCTTACGTTCCATGCCCTCACGGATGCAGTGCAGTGGATCGTGGAAGCCGATAGCAGGTTCAGGCAGACAATCGCTGACGTCATCAAGACAACCAATTTCACTGTGCGTACATTTTGCTTCTGTACCTGGAACCCAAAACGTTGTGCAATAACAACATCACTTCCTAACTCATCCCTTTCATCTCCTAACTGAAATCCATTAAGATCCACCATATCATGATAACTACCATATTGACCAGTATCACTATCATGATCCAGTATCACTATCATTATGTTGTTGCGCGACTTAGGAAAGTCACATTGTAGTACAACTTCCGATATTACCAACATACCAACTACAAGAACATCTATAACAGTAATTTAATAACAATAACTATTCAACTGCATTGGTGTCAGTTATAACAACATCAAAAGTTTAAAGCTGATCATTTCGCTATATTACCTAAAGACCTTTCTTTAGCAATGCTCATACTACAGCAACTTATGCCAAATTCATAGTTTCCCTAAACAAAGACATTTATATGTGTGTTTGCTTGCAATAACATTAGTTGACTGGGGAAGATGGCTTGCTGACAACGATAGCCCTCCATATCGTTCCAAATGACATCATCTACATCGCTCCCACCCCGCGCTCAACTCCAGACGGCTTGGTGGTCAGTTTTATTATCCAAGACCGCGCGGGGATCAGTCAGGTCAAACATAACGACCACCAACATCCCTCCAACGCACACGCTATCAATGTCCGTCGTAAACGTAACTCACCAGGACCCTCTTCCTCGCCACTGTCAATTTTCCCGGCGCAGTGGATCATTCCCGCCTTACAAGTGGCTCGTCCCTTACTCAACACGCTCGTAAGCTCTTTACAACCATCACTTATGCCTCTCTTATATCCATCCTCTCAGAACCTCCACTTCTTAATTTCAATACAATATTTCTTTCCTTTTCTTTTTTTTATAGTTGGGAATGAATTTAACCGCAATCCAAAGCGGGTTGCCTTCCGATCTCCTCGCCATGGAAAGCATGGTCAACATGACGTTATTTGAACGCCATTTAGATATCTTTGTGGCATTAATCTTCTTAGCTGCCTTCTGCAGTCTAGCACTAGCTTTAGGCCTAGCTTGCATCAAAGTCCGCGCCCGAAGTAGCGCCACTTGGGACCCTCCAGCCGGATATGTGTACGAGAAGGTAAACAAATTCACCAAGAGCTTTGCGTGTTTTAAACTTTAGTACTTGAAGGTCAAATATTCGAGTTCAAAATGTTCAGAAACATTGTGCACACTGAAACTTTGCACAAAAGTATCGTAGAACCCTTATTTTTTTGGTAAAACATAAATCAGCTAGCATAGCATAGCTTGTTATATTGCTGAGCTAGCTACCGCAAGGAGGCGCACGTGTTTTGCATAGGTTTTATACGGACGTGCATTGCTCTAAGCATTTTAAATATGTTTGAAGGCAAAAATACGAAAAGTGAAACTAAATCTTCCTGCTTATTCGTATGAGCTACTTTGCTGTCACGAGATTTTGTAAAAATGTCCTACAGTTTTCGCGTGAGAGTGTTCGGCCTTTCCCATGCTATCGTGCCATGTAAAGTTAAGCTATACGGGAGCCAACATGAAAGGACTTAAAACTCAAAGAACTTTTTTTCAAAATATAATAACTAGTGAGCCCCGGGGGACGACTTATAATAAATCCTATTAATTTGCAATCTCGTTTTAACAGGCAAGAAGGACCTTCCATTCACAGCACGCCGAAAGCCTTGAAGGTCAAGATTTAGCCCCGGATGCTGTCTGCAAGGAAGGCGAGGATCCGAGCAATGTTGACAAACATGTGATTGCTGATCCCCAAGACGACGACGGCTGGGTCGTGCCCTACGAAGAAGTAATGCGCACTAAGCTCCATACCCAAGTCGTAGATACGAGGCTATAAACTTCCTCTGAAAACAGAAAAATACTGACAAAATCCCTCCTTACAAAAAAAGTTTTCAAAAAATCAATAAAAAAGTCTAAATTAGACCTGGCGAATAGTTTCGTCTTTTTTATATACAAAGAACAATTCGGTCCCAAAGCGCCGGCGATACTTTTTATTTGAATTTTTCCCGCTTTTTTCCTAAATACAATATGAACTATTTACTTCTCATTGGGCTGTGCTTTGTCGCTTTTTACAAAAACAGACGCACAGTCAAAAGGGTAATTGCAGCTGCCTCTCTTTATGTTTAAAAAATTCGAAATTTCTTACACGACAAGTTTAAGTATTTTTTTTACAGTTCAAATTTTACAAGCTGCTTCCAATTTCATATCTCCTTAAGATAAAAGGAACTAAAATTAATCACCACCGGAGACGATCTAGTGCACACGATTATTAAAGTTTTTTGGGACACTTTTTTGTTTTTGACTGGGCCCAACGAAACTGAGCGTTACGAGGACATTATGCAGATCTAACTTCGCCGGGATTTACAAATAATTCTCGGAGCATTTTAGCTTGTTGCAAGCCTAAGAAATGCAAAAAGTTGAGTATACTCTTAAGAATTCAAGACGGTAGGAAAACCTTGGCAGTTATTTCCCGGATTTTGAATCGGAAATTTAAGTTTTGCCTTGAGATTGTTCACACTTTTAAGATTCTTCATCCAAGCCCGGAAAATGGTAGTCAAACAGCCGGAAATCCAACTCGTAAATATGGTACAGATACAAGAGTTGCTCTCGCGTTAAGGCGTCCACGTAATGAGCTACAAGGCCTTCGGACGAAGAAGGCTTTTCTGCTCGAGGAAAACCCAATTTGGAACGCACTTCAGCTTGATTCAAGACGAGCCAAGCGTCGTCTGACAGCGTTTCGTATTTCCCCACGACATCGTAATTCACCTAACCAATTTCCAAACATTACTTACAGTGATCTAATCCATCAATTGCGACCCAAATTTGTTTCAAAACTCTCATCTTGCAAATAACGAGGCTTTTCACTAACTTATCAGCTAGGTGAACAGCTTCTAGTTTCTTTTAAAACCCAATATCTTATTTTGATATTTGAATCCAAGAAAATTAACCATATAATTTACTTTCCAAGGCGCTTTTAGGCCAAGCTGGGTAAATAAATCATGTTATTACTCCGTTATTTTCTTTCCTTTGTTTCCAAAAGAAGCGTTGTTAACTTCTATTTATGCCTTTTTTAAAGAAAGTAAGATCAAAGTTGACGTATCAGTAGAAACGAGACAAATAGTACGAATTACCTGACAAGGATGGCACAACTGGTGCATAGATTTCCAATGTTCATTCAACCCTAGTTTCTGAGTTCTAGGGTCGATGAGGTATTGCACAAATTCGGCAAAAGTAACGTCATGTCCACGACTTAATGACTCTTCTGAAGGCTTTTCCCTGTAAGTTTTGACAATGAGCCGACCATAGCGTGAGCGGAAATACTCTGAACTGGAGTAGTTTTGATAAAACTTATTGCGATAAGCTGACACGAGGCGCTCGAAGGGATGTCTTACGAACATGAACTTGAAATATGATTCCAAGCGAGTAGCGGCTTCCGAGGGGGAGTAATCAGATAACTTCTTGAAAACATGTTGGCGATGAGCATCGTCCGCTACAATTGATAGAGGATCCGACGAGTTGGCTTTGCCCATAAGTACCATGAGAACCCGTTTCCAATTGGTACACGCGACCTGTTTATTTTTTCGCAGTAAAGAAACAAGAAAAAACTGGTTTAGAAAACGTAACATTTGCATAATGAAAGTTGTCGGTTTACGTTTTCTTTCATTAAAAAAATCACTACTGTATCATTTTCTAAATTACTACCTTAGGTACATAACAATAAAGTAGCTGGTGGTCGTCATCTACAATGATATGGTCGAGGGCCTCCATGTTGGCTAAGATGCTGGGTAATGTGCTCTCTGACTCGACCATATTGCAAACGCGCTTCAAGAATGCTTTTCGTGTCTGCTGTATCGATTCCAACTCGGATAAGTTTCGCAGAGGCACATATTTTTCTTCTCCCAAGGCTTGACTGAAGTGTATGGTTCCTAAATTTCAAGAAATATCATACAAAAAAGAAATTAAAAACGTTATAAGCAGCTGAATATAAAATAAACAAATTGAAAGGAGAAAAAGAAAAGTACCTTTAGAAGGATACTGCCTAATTACTAAAACAGACAAAAGCCACACCACTAAAAAGGCAAATCCGATGAAAAACTTTCTCATCTTCCGAATGGGCATCCTCTGACTGAACAATTTGAGATTCGGCAAGTAACGTGTGACAGCTTGCGATGCAAAGTATCACAGTAGCGCAGTACGAAGACATCCAGGCATAAATTTTCGCTAACGTTGGTGTTTCTTGAGCTTGGGATTCTTTGAGACTCAATTAGGAAAGTTCTTTTTGTACTCAACTACAAATTGTTACACCGTCAGCACTCTTCTTTTCCTAATGTCGCAGAGCAACAAACTCAAACAGTTCGGTAACAGTTGAAAAAACGGATACGACTTTCGCATGGAAGTTTGTTTAGATAGATAGTTATTTTCGACCGAAATATGCGTCATCGCATGGTCACAAAGCACAATATGTTGTGTTGGAAACTTGTGTACAATACATACAAAATACTCAAATGACACTAACAAGAAGGGAAGTTTAAGGTACTTAGGGAAGCAACGAAGCAATGGACCAATCTGTCACGAAAACCACCAAGCCACAAAGTCATGTCTTGCGGTTTAGCCCAGCATTTTCAATCTGCTTGCTTGCTGCTTGCTGAAATGCTTGCTTGCTGCCCGTGGCTTGTTTGCTTTACTTATGAACCTTTTTGTTAACACAGGTCTGGGGAAATGGGGTTCCAAGGAGGACAAGGCTTGGATTGTTCACGAACGCTAAGGTCTGACCGATTTTAAATGAAACTGTTTGGAATGCAGTTCGCGGCTCAGAGTGAAAATAGCGGCAAGGAGGGCGTGTAATTCAAAATGTAACATAGCTGGGATAGGGAAATCCTAAATATTTATAGAAACGCTTCTTCTTTGCTGAGAGTGGACGAAATTTAAAGCGACTGTTTTCTTTTAATAGAAAATATGGAATTGAATGTATAAAATCTTCAGTTTAATGAGATTTTAATGTAAAGGTAAAGTCCAAGTACTAAAATTTAGATGGTACACGGTTAAGATACATACCAGTGTCCCAACCATGGTTCCAACCAGTGTTTTGGGAACGGACCCAAAACCGTTCCGTTCCGTTCAATTGAACGGAACGGAACGAAGCGTTCTCGAAAATAAGCCGGAACGGAACGATGTTTTGGCCCGTTCCT
>RJJA01000358.1:0-36589 GCA_003724045.1 Lepidurus arcticus
TTAATTTTACATCAGTAATATAACGTCTTCTAGGCTCTCGAGAACGAAAAACTGTCCAACGTGCCCCGGTCTCCCCTACAGTGTCTCAATACAGTTTCTAGAAACGTTACTGAAACCGATATTAGTTCCAATATTTATCGTAGTTTACCAACGCTGCGGTCAATACAGTTTCTACGAACGCTATCAAAACCGACGTTAGTTCCAATATTTAATATATCTACAAGGTTTGAGTCCCTCAATGCTTTCATTTCTAGTCCATGACGCCATATATTTGTTTTATAAGTCCACTATATAAAGACGCTCCTTTTGGTAGCGGGCCTTACAGATGCACGTACTATTCCAACACGCAACTACCACCATGCATTTCCATGTGATACAGTTCGAGCACTACGGCGTCCTTTAAGTTGGAGTCAAATACGAGTCGCGCAATTCATGCATGAAAGGTAGATTACCAAGGCGGGAAGGAACGAGTCCGATATACAACACAAGACTTGGCAATAAATATGTACCTGCGATGCCGATCCTTCGCGACTTCCATAGAACGGGTGGCGCCGGTGCGTCGCCGTCACCGACTTCGGCGTCCATGCGGACTAACGGGGGTGCGGAGCCTGCCAGCTTGCTGCCCTGGGTACACCTACCATTGGAAGAAACGAAAAACAAGGAGGGATAATCAATGTGTCAGTGACTTGTGCCCATGACACGCAATTTATCGACCACACAACGTTCCAAGTTCCCATAAAGCTAATCGAAAGTTTTCTTGGACGCAGATACATGAAAGGAGCCAACACTTGACTAGTAAGTTAACACTACCTAATCCAGAGAAAGCTGATAAAGAAACGATTGTTGAGACTTTATGCTTCGGTCAATTAAAATGTATGCTTCGGTCAATTAAACGTGAATAACAACCGAGACTGCCGGGGTATTTTGGAAAGCTGCCCGTTTCACGCACTCAAATTTCCCCAAAAATTCCGCACGACAAACACGTCCGAAAGGAAAACCCGAGGCTCAATTTCCCTGGGTGGCATCACAATACCGCTAAGATTACGGTGACTAATACGGGTGCGTATTTCGCTGGTGGATTTAACCAAGAAAACCTGCCAGAATTATTCAATCCCTCTGCTGTTCAATGGATTAAGTTCGTGGAATTGATAACCTGAATCATACCAAGAAAAAAAAGGGAAATCACAATACGTATGCACCAGACGCAACAAACTGGAATAATTACATAAGTCAAGCAAAGAAAAAAACCCACTATAAATGTCATATGCTGGTTTATAGCCTTTCGCTATAGATCTGGGGCTCTCTTGACAGCAAATGTGCTCCATAAAAAAGTACTGTATATGCGCTACGTGATCCCGTTCAATCTCCTAGATCAATACATGCTAATAGGCCCGCAAGTACACCCCAGATGACCTCATAGTCGGTTGCCCCAAAAATCATTATCAATAGTAACATTTTGTAGTGGGCGGAAGAAAGTAGATAAAAACCATGATTTTTTCCACAGTTTCGTCCAGCACCAATTAACAGTTCTTTCGAGGACCCCATTTACGCGCCAAGTTATGAAGCTAGTTCCCGTTCCCCACAGAACGAACACTAAAGGAAAAAAAAGAATGAGATTTTTTTTTAACTTCCATCCCCTCTGATTGCATAGCTCGCGCATGCATGCCTGTTTAGAGCTTGCAGGTTCGCGTTCGGCAACGAGTTATCGACTTCGTGAGTTCCAACGTGCATGCAAAGACGAACTATAATTATAGGTACAGACTTATCCGAAGACCGACGAGCTTGCGTAAATATATTCTCCATAACATTTCTACGCACTTACAAGTCAACAGTGGGGAAAAGTGACTACAGTAATATCAATTACAATTACGGTACATTTGGTAAACAAACAACGTAGCTTCACTTACAGATCAGAAAAAACATGATATTCTAGATAATCTAGAAAACCTGGACATTAAACAGACCTGGCCTGCTTCTAGTATGTAAGGAAAGTAGTTGACAAGAAAAGCTTGAGCTTTTTTTAGCACATGCGACCCCAATAGCCTTTTGGATCGAAACCCTCGGAGCTTTTACAAAGGGTGGTTTTCAGGGTAATAGGATACTAATTGCATCCTAGCATGCAGACGTCAAACAAGGACCACTCCCCAAAAGCCACGCAAACCTCCGGTGTTTGCTTGCACATAAAGCTAACGCTTGAACATGCGGCCACTTTCTTTCCACGCCAGCCAACTTGAAACAGATGGATATTGGCAATTTGAAGAAACGCCAAAGTACCAGCGGCAAGTCTTTTTAAAAACTCTTTAAGCAGTTGGGCCAATTCTAACTTTTTCTGGCAAATGAACGACAATTGCTATGTAACTGAACATTCTTTGAAACCAAAAGAAAACAATGGGTTTCTTGCATGAAATTCTAGCGTATCTTCCGTGAAAGTAAACAAAAGAGTTATCAGAAATTCAATCCACTATCTCCAGGCATTTTACCCAGCGTGCACAGAGTATACTGTTATTATTTATAAGTTGTTCCTTTTAAGCTGTCAAACTGTTTAAGGCATCCATCCAGTTCACTTGTACCTGTCGATTGCCAAAATTGCTCTGTGTAGTTCTTGGGCGTTCGTAGTGCTTGATCGTCGGTGTATAAATGGACACATGGTGGACATTTTGAGTCTCCCTTCCATTTATGCCTGCGAAAACCTTTCGTTATAACCAATTATTGACGGCACACTAGAATGCGGGTTTTATTTATTCATCATTGAAATATTTGGGCCCATTTTTATGTTGGCGACCTGGCAGCCTTTTCAAGACCATACTAAGTAATAACCAATTCCACACAAAAGAAAAAGTTAGGGTCCTATTAGTTTTTAAACGTTGTTTTTAAAGTTGTCGCCAGGTTCGGCCTCGGCCACTTTCCTAAGCTTGGCTAAAGCGAGCATAATGAAGGGCATTGTACCCAATGAGTTTGGGGGCAAAAGGCCGTTTGACTCGAATCCCGAGGTCAAGATGACCAGTGACAGCTTTACACTGGGCTTTACAACAGATTGACAGTTTTGCTCGGATTTCTGGGTCCCTAAAAGCCCCAAAGTTATCAATAAGCAGCCTGCTTGATACTTACACTACAAAATTTTAGTAAACAGTGAAACGCGGCTTCAGAACTCAGAACCGATAAGAGAAATCCATTATTTTACCTGTCGTCACCAAATTGTTCACCCGATAGTTTCGGTTGGCTATTAGCACTATGGGGTCCACACAAGGTTACTTCTTTTTGTCCAAGTAGATCAACTAAAAAATAGCAAACCCCAAACCCGCAGCAAGATCCAGTCACACTCTTGCACAGCATTCAACAACGCGAAACACGGGCACGGGCACCTTGACCTATAAAATGTGTCGAGTGATGTTGGGGTTGGGTTTTCTACAAGCTTTTTCACTCCATCAAATCCAATGACGAAGTGAAAAAGAAAAGCGCCTCAACGTAAACGTCCACAACGCGTATTTCCCAAATCTTGATAAACCAAATTTAAACCAATATGACTGACTTAAACGCTCCCGCCTCCCGTGGTTTCGGACTGACACATGAAAAATATCACTGGCTTTTCAGCATCCGTGTTCCACATAATTGTGTCCAAGTCCCCAAGCCTTCTTTCGTTTTCGTTTCTCACTATATATTTCCCTTTAGAAAAGGCTACGACAAGGGGGAGGGGGAAACGCGGTTGTCATACAAGATCCGCTCGATGATTAGCTTGCTTGGACGCACGTAGCAGCAAGAAAGCTGGAAACGTGATTTACTTTAACGCTGCTTACGAACATGGTAATGTTTGATAAAACCGACACTAAAACTGTAAACGAACCCTAAAACTTGGAAAGAACGATAGTCGAATGCAGAAACACGGTGAATGACGTCGTTACTTCCTAACACATTGGTCAAAGAGGGTGACTACATTAACACACACGGTTGGCAGCATTGACTTGCTTACATTTGTCATGATCAGAAAACTCTCTCTTCCCTACCTCTAAACAACGTTCCTAACCGCTGCACTCCACTCGTCAGGGTTTCCAATTCGACTAAAGCTGACCTCACAGCGAACAGCCCACGAGAACAGCCGCGCTATGCTTTACTGCTTCCCTTGCCAAGTTAATTCCATATGCTGCGGGAATGTCAAAGTCAAAGGCTTGCATTGCGGGAGTCCCGCATTGACCTACCAACTGCGGTTGCTTTAAGATAACCTTAATCTCTTTCCCTCATTATTTTCTTCAGGGGGTGCCCTAGTCTTGGCTCGTGCACTACAAGTACTACAACCGAGCAAATACACTGGGAGACTTATTTACTAACATCTGCCGCTCATTCGTCTAAAACGTTTATTTTTTTCTTTCCTTTTCTGTGAACATGCAGACCCCAAAAAGACAACATATTTTCTCATCCGTAGGAATGTACAATTTTACATTTTGTTTTTTTACGAAACATGGAGCAGACAAGAAAAATGCTGGACATGGCCCCTGAGATATTAAAGTTTTTGAATTTTAACGAGAGAAAGTGGCTCATTTTAGGATGTGCGATTGTGTGCACCAGGTAGACTCCCTAAGCTTTAATAAGGAAGGGTTCCCAAGAAACGATTAGAGGCTGAGCCAAGAGGCTCTCTTAATTTACGATATAAATATGAAAGGGTGAGTTGCAACTTCGATGGCAACTTGGCTGTTATTCCATGAAAGATTTTTTTTAAAGCAGGCACGCGGCCAGGAAGCCATGGGATCTATACGAGTGTAAGTACGATAGCATTGCTAACAATCTGCAGCAGGTTGTGTTGTGACTCAACTCAAGCCTGATAACGAGAGGTAATAACACCACCTTGATTTGACAGTGATTGCCTACCGAAAACCGACGTTATCTGGAGAAGTGATGAAATCTGAAACTCGAGCATGATTAGGACTTTTTTTAATGGTAAGAAGGCAATTTAGTTGCAAAAAGATCCAAGGGCAATGAAAGCTCGATTGTGAGTATAGATAGACACGTGTTCTGATTTGGTCAGCATTTGATATGTTTACGAGCACGTTTTTAATTGAGATACCCCCACTGGAGAGATTTAGGCAATTGGTGATTTCTTCCCCTTTTTACACAAGTTTTTCACGCCCTTATGTTATCAATAATTTACCCAGGTAGTGTACATTATTCACCGTCTACGCCAGACTTGCTCTAATTTCCACACAAGGCATAAGCTTCTGTCCAACATAATAAAAATAAACGTAAATAAAAAAAAGATTAGACAATAAGAGGGTGGGGTAGAGAAGCGAAACTCTGAACTAGACAGTTTGAGAGACGTGTTTTTTTCCTTCTTTTTTATAGGTATAGTATAGAGATCATTCAAGAATGCAAATGAGGCTTTGCCAATGCAAATGCCACAAGAGGCAAACAAAACCTTTGTATTCCATATATAGCCTCAAGAGTCTAAAACGTGGTCTACAAAACCACTCGTTGCCGACTTCCAGAAATAACAGCTGATCTGGCTAGCCTTTTTCGTTCTGGTTATATTTATATACATATAATAGAGACCCCTCGAAGAAAAAAATGAACCCTATACCACAATCGATGTATTAATCTTACGTGTAATTAATTATAATGCAAGATACAGTTAAAAGATTTACCTCATTGTCGCTAAAGGTGTCACAGGGCACTAAATACATCCGTTGGCACCTGCAATGTCGCAATCGTTTTCATAACTGCTCACTTTCCATGTTCAAGAGAAATGTTTATTTTGTGTGTCACTCAATGACCGCAAGATGCATCAATAGGAGCCACTTTACGGTAGTGAGAACTGGGCACTATTTGGAATGCATCTTGTTCTAAGAGCGTCCACGTTTGTGTGCGTGAAAGGTTGGTGCAGTACGACAAACTACAAACTTAATAAGCACGATTACGCTTCCAGATAATAAATACTGTCTTCGAAATTAATTTACTGCCGACCCTACCTTTGATTGAAAACAATAAAATAATTTCTTTTCGTAGAGTACCTTTTCAGAATGCCTTCTTCCCTCTCTGAAATTGAGCCCATGCCCTTTTGCCCATACTAACCTTGCCTTTCCCTGTGCCTTTTCAGAATGCCTTCACAAAGGCTGAACCATTCAACATTCAGTGAATAATCAGTGTCTGTAAAGTGGCGCCAACGTGTCTATTGGAAGTTTCATTGATCAATTTGCGGCGGTCACACGTATTATTACAGACCAAAACAACTTTGTCATGTGGTAGGGTGTACTCGATTGATTTATTATGGAAGAAAGCACGGAAAAGCAAAACCAAAAGGATGTCGATATATACAGAGACACACCTGTTCGCCTACTAGGTATCCTTAAACCTGATCTTGCTAACATAATATTTAATTGTAATTAAGCACTCGCGGTAATTATTTTTTTCTGTATAGGTTACGCAAATGAAGTTGGCGAAGCATTCCGAGCCTTGGTTCCGGTAAGATTAGTACACCTGTCTTACGGAGTAGCTAGTGCGTACGTTTTGGCTGACACGTACGACAAATCTGCAAAAATGAGCCAAGTAATTTCAGTATTCTTCTGGTGTGTAAGACATTTCTAATTGGATTGATGTAAACAAAATTAGAGAAATTTTGCAAGTGGGTCTGAAAAGAAGAAAAAGGTGGCAGCAATGGCAGCAGATACTTTGATATGGCAAGCTTTAGCATCGGTTATGATCCCTGGTTTGACCATCAATCGAATCTGTGCCTTATCGTTGTTTACCTTGTCCCGCACATCTAAACTGCCTCTCAATGCTCAAAAGTGGCTCACTACTGCCATAGGTCTTTCCTGTATTCCATTTATAGTCAAGCCTATTGATACTCTAGTCGACAAGGGCATGGATAGCAGTATACGCAAATTACTCGGAACTCTGCAAGAGCACGAGCACGGGTCAGCTGTTCATGAGCCTTAGGAAAACTTTTCTTATTGTGAGTCAAACCGGTATAATCAAAGTAGAGAGCTTCCATATAGTGCCACTAGCAACTCTAGCCAAATTTTTCTTCGCACAAAAAAAGTTACGACCCATTTCGTGGAATTAATACTGCCTTGAAAGCTTGTGGGCCCAGTGTTAATCCAGGCAATGGTTCAGTGCTTGGCGCAGATCCGTTTTCTTCGGGCAGTTTGAATTGAAAATGGTGAATAAGCGTAGTAACGAACAAGAACATCGTATTTTTAGCTAGTGCTTCCCCCATGCAGCTTCGTTTTCCTATTTGATAAGAATATTTGCAAATAAAGCCATACATGAAATTTAATGTATGCAAAACCTTGTCCAAAAGGCAGGATGCGTTCGTTTTTAATTAATTTCCCTTGGGAATCCAAGTGACGTTCAGGACGGAATACGTGAGGGTCCTGCCAATACTTCGGATCCAGATGAATTGAGTGTAAACTGGGTACGATTAACGTGCCCTAGCATGAGGAAAACAGATAATTTATCATTAGGAGTCAAAGTATGTCTAGACAAGCCTACTTTGGGGATGCTGTAGCCCATAAGCTTTGTGTCTTTTGTGGATTCATGAGCCACAGTTACCGGAGCAATCGATGTAATACGCAGAATTTCCAGAAGTGTCGCTTCGGTATACGGAAGGCTACAATTTATCATTAAGTAATTTTGGTGGACTAATTATACAAAGATTAATTACTTGGGTCGGTCACGAAATTCGGGCAAACGGTTAGGACAAACGCTTTGTAGCTCGTCGTAAATTTTTTCTTGCCATTCGGGATTGAGGATGAGATAGAGAATAGCGAATGCAATGGAGTTACTCGTAATTTCGCCTCCGGCACTGAACATGTCAACGATGGAAGCCAGTAACTGCGCCTCTGTTGCAAATTCCATAATTTTTTCATAATTTGTATTCTTACTGTAGATATAAGCATTATAACAAACCCGAGTATCCCAAGCTTGGGTTAGGCTGTTTCTCTAATTCTTTCAGGTAAACGTCGATGTAGTCACGTGGTTCGTCCGACGCTTGCAGTTTGTGCCGCTTAATTTCATCCTAAGAAATAAAAACAGCAGATTTGACCATTATATCTTTTTAGTTGTCTTTAGGCTATTTTGTTTGTTACCTGAAGATACGCTTTTAGTTCTTTCCCAGTGATTTCATTTAGAGTAGGTCCTAAGATCATTCTCCTAATGCGACCCAAAGGTCCCGCCATGATGATATCTACGACCGGGTTTCCTCCCCGGAACAATATTTCAAGTTTCTTTAACAGATCCTTCAAGCGAGCGTCATCTCGTTTGTAGCGATACCCAGCTACCATAGCCCACAAAATGTTTAAGGTTGACACGGAGAATAGTTCGGTGATGACCAAAGATTTGTTTTTGGATTCTGCCAACATTCGATGGATGTCTTCAACCAAGTCGTGTAGTTCTTCTTGCATCAGTCCTTCAATTGATGTGCGACCGAAGCCCAGTTCGCGAAGATGTCTCAGTGCAAACTTCCGCTGCTCTTTCCAGGTCTCACCATCCCAGAACATGAGACCTATGTGTACGAATATAGTTTCCATTTATAACCATTTCCTTTGGTCTTAAATTATTCTAGCTTGAAGCTGTTTCTCAGCAGGCGGCCTATAAATTACCTCGCCGGTTTTCGCGTTTTACTTCGCCCTCCATGAATGCCATAGAGGCGTTAGGTCTTCCGTTCATATCCTCGTTTTGGAAAACTGCTCGGACGGCTTCGTAACCAGTGATCAGAACAAGAGCTTGAGGTCCCAAATACAGGCCGACGACGGGGCCAAATTTGTCCGCCAATTTTTCCATTGCTAGGTGGGAATGCTTGTCCAATTTGGACAAGAATGGAAGGTAGCCTACCAAGGGCAGACCTCTCGGCCCTATAGCAATATGCAAGCAAAGGATTAAGTTACGTGTGTTGGGATAGACTGTTCACCATTGGATTTGCTAGTGCCGTTCCAACACTTTCAAGGACGAGTCCCAGAAACTGCTTTGTCATGCTCACTTTGCAAGTTTTACCATTTAAAAAATTTCGAATTACATTGGAAGTATATGATATGCATATTAAATTTTACAAAACGTAATCTAACTTAAAGGCGATTAATAAAGTAAAGCACGATTTACAATTGCAATATTTTACCTGGAGGATAACCGGCAGGTCGGGAGCATAGCTTTAGAACGACAACCACTATGAGCCCACATATTAGAATCGAAGTCAGCATGCTGTTGTGTTGGTAATTAGTTTTTAGTTTTTAAAATGAACGTGAATTCCTGCAGACTTAATGGTGAATTCATGCGGATCTTATTTAATCACACCGGCTGAAGAGGCAGTTTGTAGATAACTGGCTGCGTGACTTGGATTTCCTATGCTTACACACGCTCGTGAAAGTGCGCGGGACAATTTAGCTCGAGGGAATGTTTTTTATCTCGACTTTACATACGGTAAAACTAATCGTACAGTGCAAACATGAAATGGCAACAATTTCAGTTTTATGACGAGATGAACTTTATAGCCCCAAAGCAAAGTTCACGCCAAAGATAAGGTCCACTTAATGTCTTAATCGAACTTGCACTACGAATGGCTTCGGCTGAAGTGTGAACCCTTTCATAGGTTCTAGACTGACTTGAAGTTCACTTGGAAGAAAGGAAAAGGCCTTTAATAGACGAGCGGCAAATAAAAATAACGTATTTTTGGACAAGAATTGTCCTAAGCAGCTTCGTTTACCTATCGCAAAGGATAGATTAAATTAAAATAGCTAAACAAAAACTATCAATTCCAAATGGCATAAGGTAGTTTAGAAAGAATACTTTAGAAAGAGAAAAAGTACTTTGGCCGGTCGCCTAAAAGTCGGCAAGGAACTACCACAAACGTTGTCCAATTCGTCTTGCAATTACTGCTGAATTTCTGGATAGCACATCATGTGTAAGATATAGTGAAACTTAAAGTGTTGCTCGTAGATTCGCTTCAGCTGTGAACATACAAACAATGAAATGCGTTCCAACTTCCTCGCTAGTATTATTTAAAACCTGCAAAAATATCCACATGACTAGCAATCTGGATCTCATCAAGGAAAACATAAGTAACGTCTCCCTTTGTCTTTAAAAGTGTTATTTTTTAACCTGAAAACCCTCGAGATTTTGTACCCTCATCCAATAGTATTTCGCCCAAGTAAATTACCTATGAAGTCGCTTTCTTGCGGAAGCGTGTCTTGTTTGCCCTTTGTAATCGCACGGCCTAAAAGGGAAAACTTGTGTGATATTGACAAATTCGGCTTTTGTTACATTACCTGGAAAAAGCAATACAGTTCACCGAACAACTCCACTGTTCGTCCACCGCTAATGAATGTATGCATTATTTTATTAATCAATTGGGAATCTGACTGGTTGACCATCAGGAAATATAGTTTTTAGAATTTGAAGCAAGTTTTGCAACTGAACGTCGTTTCTCTTAAACCGGACTCTGGCGACGATTGCCCATAGCACGTTTACTATTGGAACCTTGAAAAGTCCGTTCATATTCACTATGCCCTTAGAACTTTGCTTCATTTCAGTTTTGATGTACTGAATCAGTTCATTGGTTTCTTCTTGCGTCAAATATTCGAGTAAGCAGTTACGAAAACTTAACTCCCGTAAATGTTTCAGAGTAAACCGTTTTTGCATTTTCCAAGCATCGCCGTCCCAAAACATTAGACCTACAAGCTCGGTTCACTCCTTTGAAGCTGGGTTAAACTACAATACTAACCGAGTCGTTTTCCCAGTGTACCTTCTCGGATTTCAACCATATTTGGACGTCCCACGAATTTGTCGTTTAGTAAAACCTCTTTCACTGCCTCAAAACCGACAACCGAAATCACCGACATGGACCCCAAGAAAAATCCTACTACCTTCCCGTACTTTTCAGACAGTTTTATGATTCCAATATGGGGGTATAGTAGTGCAAGGATCCCAGGAAAGGAACATAACCAAGAACAGGTACTCCAATCGGACCTTGAAGGTCATTTATTATTTTAGTAATAATTATTTTTTAAAAAAAACATTGACCCTAAAAGAAGTACTTACCTGGCGGAAAATTTGTTGGTCGTCGTGACAACCATAGTATGAGCCATGCTACTACGCATGACAGGAGAAGAAAGGTATACATGTAGAAAACGCCACAAACTGAATACCCAAACTATCCACTCCGCTGGTCGCCGACTTGTATACTTTAGTATTTTGGGGCCTATGACACGTGAGCCTGACTCAGCTTGACCAGAAATTCCGAAAACCTTGACCTCCCATTTTCTGGGTACGTGTATATATTCTAGAAACAGGTTTCAACGAGGGACCTACGACCTGTAGCTTTCCTTACATAACACGGAACTATATTGCTGATTCTTTTCCCTTAGGAAACCCACACATTTACTATGGTAATGGCTAGGATGCAATTGCGTATGTATCGGCGTATCTGCTACTTCCTGGGGGTTACTAACGCTGAGAAGGCTTGGGGAGCCATGGTGAATCCTGGTAATGGATCTAAAGATGGTTTGGGTTCACCTGGAACGACTTGAAACGTAAAATTGTGAACAAGCGAAGCAAAAAACAGGAAGAACGTATTTTTCGCCAGAGCTTCTCCCAGGCAGGCACGTTTACCTGGAAATTAATTGCATTAATCATTTCTCTTTCGACATAGGCTACTTTTTGAAAAACAAATATACCCATGCTGAAAGGAATTAAATGATCATGGCGAACGAGCTGCTGACCATCGGAAGTCAAGTGCCGTTCAGGACGGAAGTTTTCTGGGTCACCCCAGTATTTCTTTTCCATGTGTACGGAATATAAGTTAACGGTGACAACAGTGCCCTATGGGAAAAGTAATAAGAATTTTTGCAATTTGGGGCTGAGGGATTTTAATTACTTTGGGAATACGGTAGCCTCCAAGCTCGGTATTTTCCAAAGCAGTGTGAGGTACAGAGAGGGGAGCTATAGAAGACATTCTTTGGATTTCTAGCAAAGTGGCTTCGGTATATGGCAAACTAAAAACGTACTCTTATTAAAGCGATTTTCTATTGACTTTTGCCTATGACATCGTACTTGATCCGGTCAGACAAAGACGGCAGACGATTCGGGCAAACGTTTTCAAGCTCGTCTTGTACTTTACGTTGTACGTCGGGGTACAGCATCATGTGTAAGAGTGCAAAGCCAATGGAATTGCTGGTGGACTCACTACCGGCTAGAAACTTCTTTAAAAGCAAAATGGAGGATGAAGTTGTCGAATCATTTACCTGTGAACAAATCAGTGATGGCTGCTACTAACTGCTTCTCGGTAAAACCAGGTTTATCTTTCCCGTTGGTTTGCATTTCAGTGATGTACGCATCCAGAAAGTCACGGGGCTCGTTGCTAATGGTCTGTTTATGCTCTGCAATGACTTCCTGCAGAGAAGATACGTTTTATTATGGCAGGACCAATAAGGTAGAATACAAACTGCTCACTTCAAGAAATTCTCCCAATTTCTTGAACATTTTGGCTTGCTTGTCCCCCACGATGAACTTGTACAGGAGTTTGTCGAGTAGCTTTGAAGTCGCTAAGCCTAGAACCGGCTGCCCTCCACGGAAAACGACATCCAAGGAATTGAACAGTTGTTGTAGTCTCTCGTCGTTTCTTTTGTAGCGAACTCCAGCAACGATGGCCCATAGCACGTTCATTACCGAAGCATGAAAGAATCCTTTGAAATTGACAACTCCGTGCTCTGAGTCGTTGATTTGATTGTTCATGTCACCAATAAGATCCTGAATTTCTTCGTGCGTCAGTCCTTCTGACGAGGTCCGACCGAAACCCATATCACGAAGTTGTCGCAAAGTAAAACGACGTTGTTCACGCCAGTCCTCTCCGTCCCAAAACATGAGACCTCGACGTTGTCCATCGTTACGCAACCGTAGACCATAGTTGTCCGGTCGGCCAGCGAGCTTCTCGTTCAGCAAGGCCTCCCGAACGGCTCTGTACCCAACAACGGAGACAACAGGCTGGGCAGCCAAGTAAAAACCTACGACTGGACCATATGTTTCGGACAATTTGATCAAAGCCATATGGGGATATCGGTCGAGCTTCTTGATAAATAGGACGGAGCCTAGAATTGGTACCCCACGTGGACCTAATCAAAACGACATGAGTATAGAGATACGAAAGAGTCTCTTTTTGTTGAAAGTGTGGGTCATCTCTTTTCTTGACCTTGGAAAGAAATATATGCTTAGTCATGCTCCCATCCTAGCAACAAGACTTTGGCCTTCGGTTTAACGATTGGGTTATGTAAGGTACTAGTTGCAAAGTTACAATTGATACACTTGAAAAAACGGCATCGCTTGGTAGATCGCAGACGGCTCCAATACGTAGAGCTTATTTCAGCAATGGGGTTTTACTGTACCTGGGGGAAATTTGGCCGGGCGTTTAATGAGCTTGATTGCCAGTAGTACCAAACAGGTACCCACCAAAATAATTCGCAACATGATATATGATTGTAAACCACTAATACAGTCTTGTTTGTCCAGAGACGAGGCACTATTTTTACTATTTTTAAGGGTTGTAACACTTCGAAGAGCTGTTGTGTACTATCCAGCTTTACTAACTGTATTGAGAGCTGAACCCCTGGGCCTGCTTTTGCTTCTGAGAACGTGTCCATTTCGTATGCATTAGGATCGGAAATTAAGCGAAACGATTTCTGAAATGTGTTTGTATTTACTTCTCTTCAAAAGTAAATAGAAGTTCGTCTTCAATCTTGATAAGGCAATCTTGATATATGTTCGATACTTTAAGTTTTTAAAAATCTCCCACTTTGCAAGTACAATAATAATAATAGAATTAATACATAACCTAATAATACATGAATATAACCTGATATTAATGAATAACCTAAGAATTAACGTAATAATAATGAATGCATATAACCTATACCCATAAAGTCGCATTTACTTTCAAGTATACTCGATTCATGTCTACATTATAAAGGTGAGACAATAGAAAAAATGTGATAATGTTTTTTGTGTACAAAATATCCGCCAAACAATTGAAGGTACCTGAACAAAATAAAAGCCGAAGAAGGAGCAATCATATGGAACATAGAAAATAATTTTCGGCAAAGAGGCCATTTCTAAGCTTACAGAAAACTAATGGGGAATTTTGTATTTACATGAGTTGGTTATTGTAAGCCCCTTACAACAACCAATGCATTTATTTTATTCCGTTATCAATGAATGACGAATACAAGCTACAAACACTTCGAATTCGTCCGAACTGTCCCGACCCCCACAGATCGCCTTAACCACCTCGCTGTTTTGAAGGGCTTAAAACAGCAAGTTAATAAAATATACAGATGAAAACTATAAATCATCCACCTTCATCACACCATCCAGACAATAACAGAACATCACAAGGTCTTTATTGTAAACGCGAAATTCGCTTCAATTTAAATCATATCCAATTAGTTGAAAAGGCTCACTGAAATTAATATCATTTCAGAATGATTCATTTGAAGAATTGTCATAAATTAAATAAGAAACAGCTAAGTTAAACTTTGATGACAATAATTTTGTTGGATTTTACGTCGTAGAAAAAATAGTACTAATAATAAAATAACGAGCTTCCAACCGCTACGAGCGCTGAAACACGGGCCTACCTTCTTCTGACGCTACACCGGTACCCAATCTGCCAGGTTTTCTAGTCCATGTTTCAACTTCAAGCTGAAAGAAAAGCAAGCAAAACAGCTGTGTTTTTATAAATTGTGAAATAAGGAACGGTTATATCTTTCAAACATAGTATGGCTTATGAATGCGGGCCTTTTACTTTTAATTCAACGTTTGACTCTGGAAATTTGGCTCGAGTTGAGCAAATTTTGCAGGTCTCATCGTCTGGTGTCCATCAAGGTAAACCTATAATAACATATCCAAACCAGCATATAACACCAAATGTTAAACGAAAAATTTCGTCTAGAAGAAAAGTTGTCTCCCAGATGTTCCAACAGTACAGGCACAGCCAAGCACGTTGATTATGAGTTTAATCTTTGGACGTCGCCAGATTGTAGTGGAACCCCGTTTCAAAATGGGAACAGGACATGGTTTCACTTCAGTGTCCAAGGTATGAAGAAGTTCATTAACAATAACAGGAAGATATCATGGAAGTTGCCATTGTATTTGCAGGACCAGCAAAAGCTGTAGCACGGTTTAATTTACTAAACCTGAATCGACAAGCTAAATTGTACAGCCAAGGCATGAGGCCGTTTTATTGCACACTACCTAGTCATCCAGAATGGGCAAGATTGCCCGATAAACCCACATACAAGGTAAAAACTTCCACGCTTCATATTTTCTTCTGCTATTTTAGTGTTTTCAATACCCTAATAGTTGATTCTAACGAAAAATAGGTTGATGATAACGACTTCATCCTCTCATTCAAATTCACAATGCCCGCCGCTACGCTTGACAAGGTCTTTTTCGCTTTCTGCTACCCGTACGGTTACGAGCAATTGCAGGACGATCTTCAAGTTTTAGATGCCAAGTTGTCGAGCTCCAGTGCATTGTATTACCATAGGACTTTAGTCTGCCATTCGCTTGACAGTAGAAGAGTAGATCTCCTTACTGTTTCTTCTCATAAGGATAAAAGTGCAGAATTAGAAGACAGCTTGGGTTTATACCCCGAGGAGAATAGACCTTGCAAGTTTAATAACAAAAGGATCGTGTTAATTAGCGCGAGAGTTCATCCGGGAGAAACTCCGAGTAGCTTCGTATTACAAGGCTTTTTAAACTTTATAACGAGTGAAGACGTACGGGCGTCTCTGTTGCGTGACAAGTTCGTGTTCAAGTTAATACCCATGTTAAATCCTGATGGAGTGGCCCGGGGCCATTACCGGACCGATACCAAAGGCGTCAACTTGAATCGGGTCTACCTAAATTGTAATCCATCCTTACACCCAACGATTGACGCTGCTCGCAAGCTTATTCTCTTTTATCACTGCGGCAGCGAAGAAGCCTTGTCTGGAAAATTGTCCCATCTGGAGACAGAGACTGTGCAACTACAATCGGAAATAGAAAAGTTGCAGCTGCAAGATCCTGATGCCCCCCTATCCTTTGAAAACTTGTTTCCCAAGTCAGAGACCAAATTGGAATCGACAGGACCTGACAGCGAAAGCAAATTTAGCGCGTTCAAAGAAGAAGATTCGAGTTGCCAAGACACTCTCTTCGAAGTGTACCGGCAGCGCCATCTACGTAGTGGTTCCGAAAGTTCCGAGACGGCTGAAAAACCTGGATTAACCGCGAGCGACATGCTGGGTGATGTTCAACACAGATCCATAGCTTTTAAGGTTCCCTCCGTCCCCATGGCTATTCCTGGCCGCTCCCTATCAGAATCTTCTACGCATTCCAAAGATGAACCAAACATTTTGGACGACAAAGACAGTATTGAGCAAGGCGAAGAATCGGATATGAACTGCAAAGTCTATGATACTGGAGCTGAGATATTGCCCGAATCCTTAATTGCAAAACCGTCACTTCATACAAGTGGCAATTTGTTTGCGTACATCGATTTACATGGACATGCTTCTAAGCGCGGTAAGTTGCAAGCGTCCACAAAAGAACCAGTTACGCAAAAAGTTCTTCGGCTCCTTTCATTTCTTTAGTTTATTTCAGTGTTGATCGTATAGCGGGGACGGTTTAGGGTGGCCGGGGCTTAGGGGAAGATGTCTTGGGAGTAGAGGTCCTCGTGAAAGTTGTCAAACACTTCACGAGTCTCGGGTCTCCATCCAGGACCGTCCTTATATTTTCCCAGCGAATAATGACGAGTTATGGATAAAGATTTATGCAATGCACCTGAACCGCATGAATCATGAACGGAACTATCTGGGGCCATCCAGTAAAGTCTAGTTTCGTGAAATAGTAACGTTGCTACCTGAATCATTCAAATTACGTTTCCTTGGTTGCGGACATGGTTATTGATTCGCAACTACCAAGGAACTACCAACCTGTCTGGGTTAGGTGGGTGAATAACGAGACGGTTCTGCCCCGATTACATAACACTATTAGATCTTGAAAGGAACTGAACGTGTACTTTTCGCGTCAATTCAATCTTGCCGACAATTTTCGCGTTAATTTCGCGTCAATTCAACCTTGATCCGAGCGATCAACTTGACTTTTCCTTTGTTAGGTATTTTTATGTACGGCAACCACTTTAAAGACGAAGCTTGTCAAGTGGAAAGTCTGTTACTACCAAAGTTGATTGCTATCAATAACGGAGATTTCGACTTCTGGGCTAGTAACTTTACGGAGAAAAACATGTATCTCAAGTAAGCAGTGCATTTAATAGAATACCAAAATATCAAGCCTCTTGTGGTCTGTGTAAAACTAGGGATAAGCGTGATGGGTTGAGCAAAGAAGGGTCTGGACGAGTGGCAGTGCTCAAGCTGACCGGCCTGGTACGAAGCTACACGCTCGAGTGCAATTACAATATGGGCCGCGTACAAGCGCAAGTTCCGCCCTTGATTTCGTCATCCGAAGCGGCAAAATCTGTTCCGCAAGACTTGCCACCTAATGGCTCGGCTTGGAGCGAGACCGAGTCGTGGCTCCCACCTGCGCCGTATACTCAAGATACTTTTATTCAGGTAGGTTGGTCACTATTGATTGGCGTTTGGATTCTGACTTGCTCAAGTTCTACCTTCTCGTTTTACGGTAGATTGGAGTGGCTATAGCCGAAGCACTGCTGGATCTGACAGGAGAATCCCCCTTATCAAGAATTCCAGCCTCGCCGTATCGTAGTGTGGACGGGGTTCGGAATTGGTTAAAGCAGCATTGTTTTCATGGCAACAGTTTTGAGCAGATGAATGCAGAGTTATCCGCTTCGCCTCGGTTTTCAATGCCTTCACCCATGTCGTCATCTCCCCGCAAAAGTCACTCGTCTTCGCCCAGGCTTTCCGTGTCGAGGAGCTCGTCAGCTCGCAAAATTTTTGACGAGCACAAGGTCAGAATTACCTTCTCCAATCTCACCCCAGAGTTGCCACGTTAAACATGATGCGCTTACAAGATTTGTTTTTTTAATTCCTCGACATGGTCTGGAGCTCATTCAAGTCGACTATGATAACGCCGATTTAAGTTGCTTGCTTAAAATTTTAAAGCTTTTTAAGGCAAGGCCCCTCCCCCTCAAATGGTATACTACAACGGTTTCTAGTGGTAAATTTTTTTGTATTTTTTTTTACCATTTTGACCATCTGTTAGCAATCACGTTAATGAATAAAGTTAATAAAATGCGTACTGTTAGCTTGGTACCTTTGGGGTACAATTAGATTGCCATGTTTGGGACAAATAAACTGGATAGTGCTTGTTTTAGGCCGATCCTGTTACGTTTAACACCTCCCAGGATAGCGCCAACTTACCAGTGTCGGTTTCCGTCCTGGGCGTGTCAACGATTGAAGCTCATCAGGAACCTAAACAGAGGAGTAAACGGAGCTCGAGTTTGAGAACCAGGAAACCTAAGCGCGTTCCCTGGCCGAAACGTGAGAAAGAGACCAGAACGGACGCATTGGCAGTAGTAGCGATAACAACATCAATTCCTCAGCCCAGTACGAGCACTATTACTCTATCATTGCCCGGCCCCATATCACCACCATTATCACCGCTGGCGATGGCCAAATCGCCCAAACCTCGCCGTTTTCGCTGCAAAAAAATGCCCAAGGCTTCGAAAGGCATGAAAAAAACCGATGGTTCGGATAGTGGGGGCAGTAATGGCAGTGGTTCTTCCGTAGCTAATGCGCATCGTTCCAAGCTGCCCCGCAAGAGACGTCGAAGGTCCAGCGATAACCAATCCAATCCGCCTGTGTCCAGTAAAGTTGAAGAGAATCTCCTCAAACCGTCCATGAAAAAGAAAAAGAAGACTACGGCTGCAACCAAAACTCGATTGTGTAAGAAAACCATTGCTGATCCTGTCACGGAGCCAGATTTAGCCCTAGTGCTAGCCCCAGAACCTGTGCCAAGCACTTCGAAAGGGATTTTAGATATAGCAAGAACAGAAGCGGCTGCAATACCCGAACCGAAAGCGAAAAGGTTAGTGAAAAAAGCGAAAGGAATGAGGTCTCCGTCTGGGGCTGAAACATTGGCATCCAAATACGGAGCTCCCATGTCACCTCCTTGTAAAGTTGCGGCGCCGCCCTCTCCGTATAGTCCCGCTCGTAAGCGGGTTCTGAAACCTAAGAAGAAACTACTCGGTTTGAAACGGAAAAATGCATCAAAAATTGCCACGCTGGAGTCCATGCCACCTACTTAATCCTATTTTCATATTAGGATCTCGCTCATGATGCTATAGGAAATGTGGTTGGTCTTGTTTTCGTTAAAAATCAGTCTGTCGAGAAAATGTGTCACAGCATATATGTATTGCTGCCACTAAAGCTCGATGGCAAAATGTCACTCATCTGCAAGTTATATTTAACTTTTTTATTTGTGGACGAGGTCAAATAATACAAAAAAGTGCTTAATTGGAACTTCTTTTCCTACCAGAAATTTTAAAAGAACACTGCTGGGCTCTTTTCTATAGTACAATACAAAAAAGGCCACTGGTAATTCGTGCGACTTTCGGAAAAGGGAGAATGTTTTGTAACTATAGAGTAAGAGTGGGGGTTGAATAAGCCAAATAAAAAGACACTAAAACGTGTTGTTGTTTCATAACAAATACTTTTGTAGACTCAAACCCGTTAAGATTACGGCGGAAGCAACACTAAACGCAATATGGGAAGATGTGGCGGAATTGCAACCTTCTTCTGTGCAAGTGCAAACCAGTTGACGGCCTCCAGCCCCAGACTTTTGATAACACTCCGCTTTGGATTCTTCGTAGCCGCAGGTACGGATCACTCGAGGAGTGTTGTCCACTGTAAAAATACAATAATGTACCCATTATTTCCATGACCAAGTTTTGGAAGTGCATTGCTAATTTACGTCCGGCGCCAGCTGGAACTTCTTGATAGATTTTACGACACATGGTGTATTTGGGTCCCTCTGGTAAGTCGCTGCAATCCTTCAAGTACTTTGGCAATGGTTCTTTGCATCCCATGTCGGTTAAGCTGTTGCAGATATAACACTGAATCGCCAGTCCTGTGTCAAATAACTATGATTATTTCATATTTCCATTGATTCATTGCTGTGTAAATATTAAATTAGCTTTGATGTTTAGCTTATAATTCATGCATGTCTTTGACAGTGTCGACTTGACTATACGTAAATGCTGTTTGAATCCATTTGAGCTATTATTGTTCTCGTGAAAACTACATCTTGAGTAAACTCGTATATGGTTATCCTGTTTTACATTGTCGATTTCTCGCATGTAAAGAAAATCACCTGTGCAGTCTGGTCTGGGCTGTTTGGGTTTCGTGGATATCAATATTCATGTTGGAGAGAGCTTGTCGTGCCTTGCGTGAAAATTTTACAAATTAGGCAGTCGGAATTTCATGGGAACTCGTACACAAGCGCTGAGCAGAAGTACATCAGGTTCAGCACCGTGTCATACGTACGAGTCCAAGCATATAATGCTGTCCTTGGGGAATTCGAAGTCAGAACACGGCAACGTACATTTACGGTTTTCCTGTACCATTTTCGTCTCGTCGGAAGCGCTTGCGTATTGATCTGCTAGAGCAAAATGTGCCTGGAAGCCCTCGCAAAATGTATAGTGATTGGTCTACATATTTTTTAAAACAGATTTCAAAATCTCTTTTGGCTATATTGATGCCCCGCCGTACGAGCTAGCGTGTGCTAACGAGAAATAGAGCGAACCTGCGTAAACCAAAATAGCTCGCGACGCGTGTCATTCATTCGGATGACTTTTATATCTATGCTTTAAAAAACCTTTGTGTTTTTTTCAAGCGAAGTGCGCTTCCGAGAGACAAACGTTTTCATTGAAACTTGCTGATATATAACAAATGATAACATCGTGGCATGCTCTTTTGAACACAGGATAGTACAGGACAGACAAATTTAAGAATTTATCTTGTATATTAATATACGGGGTATAAGTTCCAACTTACCGCCAGTTACGAATAAACCCAACACACACAAGAACAATACTGATCGGAGAGACATTACTATTTCCAAATTTCTCCTCTTGGGTGGCTTAGGTGCAAACTTTAATGACTGAAATGATAGAGGCGACTAGAGGCTTCCTGTCGTGTTCACGCAGCTTTTCATAGCTCGGCTCCCGGACTCCGGACTCGGAGATTCATACAGCAAAACACGGGGGCTAGTGCGGCGCTGACGTCATAAATGGTTAGCTTTACTGCAAACAGAAGCTTGTGAGCTGCATGATGCATGCGAGCAGTTAGAACCCGGCACGATAGAAGTAGCCATGGGAAGTTATTTCTCAAAGTTATATCCTACACTTAATATATGAATATTATGCGTTGCTATACCCCGGGGAAAAAATCCGAAATAATGCGTATCGAATTCCATTTCCCTCATGTTTCTTTAAAATTGTAGACGTGAAATTCTACAGTTTGTTTACTTTGACCAAAAAAGAAAACTGTACCTAGTTCTGCTTCAAACCAGATACCTATACCTACAACTGTAACCGATTGCATTAAATTAAGCTAATTGCAAAATCCCTCCACCAGCAGTGATATCTACTTCGTTTCCCTGACAAGTACTGCCATCTATGAATCATAGTAACATCAACCGTAAAACTTATTGCGTAAACCCGTGTCGTCTGTCCTCTTTGAGAAGAGGTGGGTCGCGTTGGTTGCTTGTTGTGGTTTGTGTGCTTTGCAGATCTCTGCATATTATCTTTCAATCAGGTATTGTTTATGGGGAGAGTGAGTGCCTTTTAGCACAAGATACTTAATAAGCCTCTCAAGCAGGCGACTCTTTCAGATTTTAGGGGCCAAACGTTTTCGTCCTACGTCCAGAAGGCCAAGCACCGCTCGGGTCGGAAATAGCTTTGAACCAAAATGAAAATCTTGCCTCTGGACAAGTTGTTCAACTCAAGTTAACTTAATAGTCTATCTTTTGTTAGTACTGCAACCAAGACCATCAAAATGTATCGTACGAAGCATTTGGTGTCCAGCCTACTTCCCTTGGTACCAAGCGGTGCTCCAGAGAAGATTGTGGCATGGTTGGCCAGACAATCCTTAGCACGAACGACAAGCTTGCAAGTGCCTTGTCTAACTGGACATCAATATCGTGCTTATACACCTCCACCTACTGCTGCCGCAGCCGAACCATTCTTGAACGGCTCTTCGTCGACATATGTAGAAGAAATGTACAATGCCTGGTTGGTAGACCCTAAAAGCGTCCATGCCGTAAGTACTTATATCCATTTGGTTTGACGTTAGTCATAAAGTCTCCGTAAACGATGATAAGAGATGGCAGAAGCATTGATAATCTCTCTTGAAGAATATTTTTTCACCAAGACGAAAGAGTGCACGTGACTAGTCTTACTAAGTTTTTCCATATGAGAAGGGTAAAGGCAAAAGGCTGAGAAGAGAAGAAAAATAGGCAAATAGCCAAACCCGTGGCTATTTATATTACATGGCAGGATCGCAGCTTTTGTAAAGTTGGACCATATACAGGAAAAATTGTTTTTACTTGTGGTTGCTCTCGTCACGATATTTACAATTACAAGTAAAGTAGTTTCTCAAGGCTAATGCAATGGCCTCTTTACGTAAAGATGCCCTTAGGAAAATGTTCACCCTTCGTAGATTGATATCACATGGGAAAGTGGGCCAAGTTACGTATTGACGACACAGTTGCCTTCCTACACCTGCTCTAACTGGCTTAGTTGTTTGTGTGCTGAGGAGCACAAAGAGCTTTAATAGATGCAGCTACGTTGATATTAGTTTAACTAGTTGGACGCCTACTATAATTCTTCTAGTCCGATAAAAGAATACAATTTTTAACACGTTAACTTAGACAGAATGCACTTTTTTGTGTAATAAAAAGTCAATGCAGTCTAGCTATTTAAGCATTATTATAAAACGTAATTATTTTTGTAACGGCGCAATATACTATTTTGCGGGACTTTCAAGGATAGCCAATTCAAATAGTACACCTAATTGGAATAATTTTGCCTAGTCTGTTAAAATAAAGAGGAAATTCAATTTACAAAAGAGCGCTAGGTCTGTGCCGATTACATTAATGTGAAATTCCTAATCACTCTTGTGTACAAGCCTCGTGCCAGGATTTGCCTTGCCTTGAAAGTAATTGGCATCTAGTTGTTAGATGTAGTCAATTATTCAGGCGAGTGAGTCCACGCGGCAAAAGCAAGGGATAAACTCTCTGTAGGCTATCATGAACGAATGCTATTGTTGTAAAGGAATTATTTTACGCTTACGCAGAATTGCGAAATCAGAGAAAGACCCGCTTAACATTTATACTACAAAAGGACTAGTTCGTTTTCAGTTAATCCTTTAGCTAGTTTGATATCGAAGTAACTTATTTGCTAATTAACCAGAAAAAAATAGTCTAGCTGGTTTCGTAACTGGAATTTATTGAGTTTATACCAAAATTTTTTTTTATTCTAGTACTAGTCACGTTTTAGAGTCTTACGAATTTCTTGTTCAGGTTCCTCTCTAGTAAATTTTCGGTTTATGGACGTTTAACACATTGGCAGGAGTTTTGAATTGTATTTAATTTCTTACGATTTTTTTACAGTCCTGGGATTCGTTTTTCCGCAATGCCACAGCCGGAGCAGCACCAGGCCAAGCATATCAAGCGCCTCCATCGCTTGCACCTCCCTCCCCTAATCATGTACCCGTGACAGCGTTGGTACCGCAGTTCGGCCAGTTTCCTGGCGCAGCCGCTGCTCCTGACGACAAGCTCATCGATGATCATTTAGCTGTACAAGCCATTATTCGTTCATACCAGGTAAGAATGATGCTTCAGTCCATATTTATCGTTGGGCTAAACTTGTATTCTTATAAGGAGATCTGAGACTAAAAGCAAAGTAATTTTAGCGAGTAACAACTTTATAGATTCGTGGGCATTATAATGCCTCTTTGGATCCAATTGAAATCAAACACGCCTTTATTCGGTCAGCGGACTTGCCAGCCACTCCGGCTGAGATTGTTCTTAGAGGCACCAAAATTGGTAGGTCTTCTTGGCCAACCTCTGCCTGGAACTGCAATGCCTAGTGCTCGACGTATTTGCTTAGATGTTCTTTTATTTCGCGATTCGGTTTTGTGGCATGTTTAAACACGTTTTGACCCATGAATCGAGAATTATGGATTACCCGTGTTAACTTTTAGTATGTTCGAGTTCCAGCATGGTACTCCGTTGCTACTACAGGCTTGGCTATACAAATTAAGCATGCTTCTGTTTGGTCTTGTGTTTTTCCCTATCACTAGATCCGTGGTCACCATTTGGCGGACCTTGATCCCTTAAGAATTAGTCGAGCTAACCTCAGCGCTTATAATGTTCCCGAGTTGCAACTCACTACGTACAACTTTGGTAAGTAAAATACGACCACCTTGTTATATTTGCGCACTTTCATTAATCCCGTGAAAAAGGTAACAAAACTTGCTAATGAGCTTTGGCTGGTAATCTAAATGGAGAAAATTATCCGTCGATTTTTTTTCAATTTTTTTTATTTCGTGCTGGTAAGCAAAGGAAAAGCTGACAGCAATCCTTTGTATTATGTTATTATTTATTTTAACTAATGATAGGTTCATTGTGGATTGAAAACTTTATTTTATTGGGTCTCTCTGGGTTTCCTAGCCTTGTTTATTGTTCATAGAGGCAGTAAATATAAAGGTAGTGAGTTTTAAAGGGAGCCTTTTCATAAACACTCCATTTAATGTAAAAAAGATACTACAATTTTCGTTGGGTGTAGCCCTCGTAAAGCAGCATGTCTGTTCTTTGTGTGTCCGTCCTAACTAATCCCAACTAAAACAATAATGGATTTAGCCTAATAATATACAGCTAAGTAAGTTTACCTCCGTCGTGCAATGGCACGACTTCCTGGCACGAAGTCCTGGTGGGGCCTTTAACAGCCCTTTGCAAGAAAGCGACATTTATGGTTTTCGTACTTGATTGAATGAGACTTGTGTTTCGTGTATTTGGTTGCATAGCAGACAGTGGTATTCCTCTCAGGCCCTCTCTTGACCCCGATGCGGATGTCCCCCACTTTGCACCTCGTACGTACACTAATACGGTATCTTATTATGAGTAAAAAAAAAAAGTTACGGTGAAGAGACATTAGAAGTGAATATCATAGCTCAATTTTTTGCATGTGCTTCTATTGCGCTGGCTTGCTTCATGTAAAAATGTGCGAGTGTTGGTCATTGCTTTTAATGGATTGGGGTATTGGTCACTATTCTAAGGAGGCATTTCTAAGGCACAGGTACGAATTATCGTTAATCCCGCACGTTTTGTTGCTAGTAAATCAGTGTTCCTTTTATGTATTTTGCGTTACCTGTTCTGTCCCGTCGTCTGAATTAAGAACTTACGTTTTATGACTAACAGATGATAAGGACATGGATCGCGTCTTCAAATTACCCGCAACTACCTTCATCGGAACCAAAGATGAACGGGCCTTACCCTTACGCGAAATCATTAAGCGCATGGAAAACGCTTATTGTCGTCATATCGGAGTTGAGTTTATGTTCATTAACTCCTTGGAGCAATGTAATTGGATTCGCCAGCGGTTTGAAACGCCTGGGATCATGGACTTGGATAACGAAACAAAACGACTCATTTTGGCTCGTCTAGCACGTGCTGCTGGGTAAGTACAAGACAGATGACTAAATCACACTATAACTCTGTACCGCACTATTACCTATTTTGAATGAACTTTGTCGTATTTTTTATGCGTTGTGGGCTGGGAAGATGAAACTCACGCTCTTTGTACTTCAGGTTCGAAGGATTTTTGGCTCGAAAATGGACGTCGGAAAAACGCTTTGGTTTGGAAGGGTGTGAAATCCTCATTCCCGCCATGAAGACTGTGATCGATAAATCTAGCGAACATGGTGTAGAGTCGATTATTATCGGCATGCCCCATCGTGGTCGTTTGAACGTTTTGGCGAACGTTTGTCGAAAACCTTTAGAACAGATCTTTTCACAGTTTAATGGTCTCGAAGCCGCTGATGACGTAAGGGCCTAAATTCCTCTAAACAAAATGTCTTAAAGAACTAATTTACTTTGTATACATAGGGTTCTGGTGATGTCAAGTATCACTTGGGAACGTACATTGAGCGTTTGAATCGATTAACCAATAAGAACATCCGACTGGCTGTCGTGGCCAATCCTTCGCATTTAGAAGCAGTGGATCCCGTAGTCCAAGGCAAGACCAGGGCTGAGCAGTTCTACAGAGGTGATTCTGAAGGGAAAAAGGTAAGAGTTTGAGATCGGTACTAAACAATAAGTAATGCTCGAGAACGTGTCTTTGAAGGAAAGCGCCTAACAATACTATTGTTAGTTGGTCTTACTAATAGATTTTTATCTTGAAAAGGTCATGTCAATCCTGTTGCACGGAGACGCCGCCTTCTCCGGCCAAGGCATTGTATACGAGACTTTCCATTTGTCGGATCTGCCTGATTACACCACCCGAGGAACCATTCACATAGTGGTAAACAACCAGATCGGTTTCACGACCGATCCCAGACACTCTCGCTCCTCACCCTATTGCACAGGTAAATGAATTCTGCTTTCCATTACTAAGCTTCAGTTGGTAACCGGAGTGGGTGTTCTGTAGACGTGGCGCGCGTTGTGAATGCACCCATCTTCCATGTCAACGCGGATGATCCAGAAGCTGTTATTCATGTTTGCAAGGTTGCGGCTGAATGGCGAGCAACATTCCACAAGGATGTTGTTGTAGACTTGGTAATTACCGCTTATAATTAGAGCTTAAGTTTGGTATTAAAGGTGCTATTCAACGGAGTAATAGGTTTGCTATCGCCGAAGCGGCCATAATGAAATCGATGAGCCAATGTTTACTCAGCCTTTGATGTACAAGAAGATTCGCCAAATGAAACATATCGTGGACAAATACAGCGCGAAATTGATTGAAGAAGGCGTCGTAACTAAGGACGAAGTGGAAGATGTCCGCAACAAATACGACAAAATCTGCGAAGAGGCCTACGTCAAAGCGCAGAAAGAAACACAAATCCGATACAAAGATTGGTTGGATTCGCCCTGGTCTGGCTTCTTCGAAGGCAAAGATCCTCTGAAGATGTCTGCCACTGGGGTTAAGGAAGAAACCTTGGTCCATATTGGCAAGCGTTTTTCATCTCCTCCGCCCAACGCTGTCGACTTTGTAATTCACAGAGGTAAGATCTCTGTAAAATATTCTGTTTTTGTTGATACTTGAATTCACGGCGTTGCTACTCGGTGTTGGTTTAAAATGGAAATTTTATAACAAATCTTTAACTTCAACCTGTCCTAAAAGCAGCACTTGAGTTATTCCAGAAGGCTGAAGCTCATTTTTGTAGTTTGAATTCGTGAAAACAATCTTTATTCTTCCTTTCGTCCATTTTTAGGAATCGAACGTATCTTGAAATCTCGCATGGAAATGGTCAATGCTCGGCAAGTCGACTGGGCTTTAGGAGAAGCTATGGCATTTGGATCGCTTCTGAAAGAAGGCATTCACGTCCGACTCAGTGGTCAAGACGTAGAGCGTGGCACATTTAGGTATGTAGAGCTTTAAACTAGTTATGGGAGTAATATTTATCTTCTTTTTGCAGTCACCGACACCACGTATTGCACCATCAGACGAGTGACAAGTCGACCTATCGACCATTGTGCAGTTTGTATCCTGACCAAGCTCCTTATACCGTCTGCAATAGTTCCTTGTCGGAGTTCGGCGTCTTGGGTAATTTCTTTACGTATACATTTCTCTCGCGAATGGCTTGGTTGCCCTTTCTCGGCTTTGATTTGATATCTCAGCTGCGAAATTCCTTCCTAAAAGTTATATTCTTGTTGACAGGCTTTGAATTGGGCTATTCCTTGACAAACCCAAATGCGTTAGTATGTTGGGAAGCTCAATTTGGAGACTTTGGTAACACAGCCCAGCCTATTATCGACCAGTTTATTTCTTCTGGACAGGCTAAATGGGTGCGTCAATCTGGACTGGTATTATTGTTGCCTCACGGTATGGAAGGCATGGTAAGATCATTTCCTTTGTTTACTATTTCTGTTGTATTCCCGGTAATGGGTTTTGCCGTCTGCTCGTATGAAGCATGTGTTTCTTGTTTTCAGGGCCCAGAACACTCCAGCGCCAAGTTAGAACGATTCTTGCAACTGTGTGCGGAAGATCCCGACACCTTCCCTCCCGAAACAGAGGAATTCGCCATTCGTCAATTGCATGACTGTAATATGATTGTAAGTTAACCTATATTTTACTTTAGTTCACGGGGGGATCCCTGCAAGGATTTGTGTAAGAATATTAAGTATTTATTTTCTTTAGGTGGTCAATTGCTCGACGCCTGGCAATTACTTTCATGTTTTGCGCCGTCAAATTACTATGCCCTTCCGCAAATCGCTCATCGTCATGACCCCCAAATCATTGTTGCGCCACCCCGAAGCAAAATCGTCTTTTGATGACATGGTTGAAGGAACTGAGTTCGTCCGGTAAACAACAGACATAAACACTTCTTTCCTGTTCTCTTTCTATTATTTCTTCATAACCCGTGTTTCCTTGATTTTCTCAATGCACGAAAGCACTTGTTAGAGAGGAAAAGCTTACGCGCTTAGAAATTAAAGCTAAATTCTCCTCTATGTTGTGTTTTAGAATGATCGCAGAAGAAGGACCTGCGACAAATAATCCAGAAAATGTCCAGAAAATAGTTTTCTGCTCGGGCAAAGTTTATTATGACTTGAAAAAGGCTCGCGAAGAGCGTGGATTGGATTCTTCCATTGCTATTGCGCGTGTGGAACAAGTAAAGCCTTTTGTTATTCAAGTCTTCAATATATTTCGCGTCATTAAACGTGTTCCTTTTTACTTCCATTTTTTGTGTAGCTGTCTCCCTTCCCGTTCGACCTTGTGAAAGCGGAAATAGCTCGTTATCCTAACGCCAAGTTGTGTTGGACGCAAGAAGAACACAAAAATATGGGTGGTTGGAGCTATGTCCAACCTCGCTTCGAGACCGCAATGGGAAATGCTGTCCGCGATGTCAGGTGAGCTGTCCTATACTACACATTTAGCTCATCGCGTTGCTTTTTGCCTCAAACACTTTTATCATGTCTAACTTTTATTCTTAAATTGCCTTAGTGTTTCTCCTCCACCTTCGATATTTAATTGGCTGTGGAGGACCAACACAGGCAAAGAGCAAAAGCTAGTCCGATCTAGAAAGATCAGGTGAGAAGTTTTGTTTTCGTTTTTCTTCGGAACTTGAGCTTCCTGGTCTGGTCGCTTTTGTTTCTCTTTAGTTGTTTATCGCTTCACTGTTATATGAGGTCTACAATTTTGTATTTACGGTTGAATAAGTGGTTGCAATGATTTAACTGTTGTGCGTTGCCTTTTTGTAGTTATGCTGGACGCGGCACGGCAGCTTCTCCAGCCACGGGTAGCAAGTTACAACATGTGAGGGAACACACACAAATGTTGGATGAAGCTTTGTCTCTTCATTAACAAAAGTAGCATTAAGTTGATGAGGCCTATTTTTAAACCCTGTATGTTATTGGGACGATTGTCATAAATAATTGCATTCGAATTCAGAATTTCATAGCAGTTGTAGCAATTGTATTCTCCCCTCATAGGATAACCGAAAAGTCAACCTTGCACACCCAACGACAACTACACGCATTATTTTATAGTCTAGCTAGTATTTACAGAATTGTATGGTATACTAATGGGGTACTTGGAAGCAGACAGCGGGGAGGAATATTGTGATGGTTTGCAGTCGCGTTTTTGTTTATAGGCTCCCCAGTGAAATTCGTGATGCGGCAAAAAGAAACACTAGGAGTAGTCATTGATTTTTGTTCCCAAGCCAGATCGTATGACAAGGTTTCAAGCAGATTACATGCCAGTTTATTTACCTTACTCAGTACGATCTTAACAACGTCTTGTGAAAAGGGGAAGCATACGGTACGGATGAATACAACAGATACGGTTCCAGCGGGATTTTTAAACTACATTACCTCTAAGAAAAGAGAATCGTTTTTTGTTGAGTAAAAATGGTTGTTTTCAGAATTGGACCACTGCAGTCATGTTTCTTTGTTATTTTTTTAGGGTAAGGGGGGGGAGGGCCGAAGTGGATAAGGAAAAAATGCTCAATAAGCTCGGACTCGCGACTTGTTTGAGGAACGCATGTCGAACCGCACAGTAAAGGCATCGCATCAGATCCACGCGCCGTAGAGCGCAGACGTTCTGCGAGTCAAAGGACGTCGATGGGACGGGTTGCTCTTCTCTTCCACCTTCCTTGTCTTTCCTATATGCACACCAGAGTCTTTGCAGTTCGCGGCGACGCCGACTAGCGCTACTACGCGGGTCGAAGGCTTATTTTCCGTTTGTGTGTTCTGTTCCCGTGGTGTAGGTCAAGGCATATATACACGTCACAGGACGTGTGAGAAATAGCGTTTCCACAGACTTTGGGACCCGGTCCTATCTTCATTTAGGCTGTCGATTCGTACCGTGTCAACTGTAAAAAGTGAATTAAGATAGTGGTGAGAAAATTTGGCGTGGGTGGTCGTTTGAGCCAAGGGTCAGTGTAGCACTCTTGTTTATTTCCCCTGGCATTGGAAGCAAGGCAAGAGATTCGGAGTTGCGTCATACGTTAATTCAAGCCTTTCAAGTGTACTGCAAATCAGTTGTTATCCAAAGACGGACTTATTCGCTTCATTTAGATTTTTTCTCGTGTTCGAAAGATCCTTCGACCCAAAGATGTCGTAACGGGGTAATGTTTGAAGTGTTGAAGCTGAATTTAAATGCCTAGAGAGCCATGTGGATTTCATGGTTCGCGAGGGGGAGAAATGCGCATGATGGGGAAACAGGCCTGGGAAAAGGAAAGAGATGTAATTTGAGAAATGGAGCCTAAAGGGTACCTCACAAGTAGGGAGAGGAGTAAAGCTATTAATTCGTAAGGCTGTGAACTGAGGGTGCAGCATATAGTCATTTTCCTTTAGTCATTATTCGCTTAAGATTTCTAGCTAAAAGTGCAGGCAAACATAGATTATGGAATCGTTATAATTCCTAAATTTGGCACAAAAACATGCCTCACCTTGTAGCGGAAAAGCAAATTGATTCTAGACCAATGCACTGCGGTAACTAAACGACATGCCTTACTCCGCGATGGGTCGCAATTTTGGCAGGATTTTCGTCGTTTTATTACCGTTGCTTTGCTTGCAGCTCGCAATATTCTTTCCTTGTTTCCGCAGCAAATTATACAGGGCTTTATTCTAGCTATTTTAGCGGGTGACGTAAGTTTTCAATCTGCTCGGGCCTTTCTTCCAATGCGAAGTTTAATCCACTTTTGTAGCTTGGAACACACGCATTCATCTGGTCTGATAAGTGAACGAGCTAGAGATGAAACACGTATCTCGCGTTATGTGACATTCAGCATTTGGAACTGCTTGATGTGCAGTGATCCGGTGAAGTAGGTGGCAAAGCTTCTTATCGTAGCCTTTATCACGGAGGTGTTTTACCGTGGAATTGCCTATATTTTGCTATGGAACGAATAGTGATTTTGGATGGAGGATTACCGTGGGGTTTCCGAATACAAGGAGGAGCGGATACGGGATTACAGCTACGGGTTGCGCGGGTAATTTCTGCGTGCATTTTACTTGTATTATGAAAGGTTTAAAGTTTTTTTTTAATGTTTTTTTTGCTGATTGTGCCTGAACCTTGTGCCCTATCATGTTTGTTTACTTTACAGCATCCAAAATCTTTTTGCTGTTCTGACTTTTAGGCAACCCAGCGGTGATTTATAGAGCTCTAAGGTTTTCTGGCAGGGAATTTACGAAATATGGTATTGAGTTATAAAAGTAAAACTGGACTGTTTTTCGTACACGCTTTGCAGCTGTGCATAGAAGGAGAACATCGCGACTAAATTCTTGTCAGGTCTCTGGAATGGGTTGACTAATTTATGGAGCTACAAGTCTTGTCCTCCTATTTGCGTGAGCACAAATTAACAGCGGCCTTCTGAGGTACAGGAAAAGAGATATAGACCTACAGACTAAAAAAACAAAAAAGCAAATAGTGTGACTCGCGGTATCAGTTGTTGTGACGTGAGTCTCGTTCAAAGGTTTTTATAAACGTTGGTGACAAACATATTTTTTCGTGCTTCCATGGTCTCCATGACAGCGTGCGTAATCAAGTTTTCGGAGGCAGTGTAAAAGGGAAATGAGGGTTAAAAGGGCTAATAATAGACCCCTCTTATGTGTACGAGACAGTGTGTGCTCGTCCGGTTTGGCTCGTGAACTCACTGTAGATTGTCGAGGAATTTCGAACGTTTGACGCTGGAAAACAACCCGATATGTCATCGTTCATGCCAAGACATATAAGAGAAGGATTTTTCGACCCCGTTTCTTTAATCAGGAACAGTGGAATGGCCCTAGCAATTATTTACCCTACAGTGTATTTTCTCATCAAAATCCTATTATTATTTGAAAAGTCACAGCAATATACAAGGGTGGTTTTATAGACCGAGAGTTTTTCTTCTACAGTGCTCTATAGAGTTCGTTATCGAACTATACGTCGTTCTAGGCCAACACACTCTAGGTTGACTGGCCATCTCCTATTCTGTTAATTCTTTTCCAAGGGAATTGTAGATGGTACCCGTAAACAATGAGTTATTGAGTATTCTGGATTCCGTATCCGTTTCCAACCAACGTTCGTTACAAACTGCTGATGCTTTGTACATGTACAGACTTGTGTGGCGACGTCACTCCATTACTCTTGGAGTACTCCGCGCTTGCAGTGTGTTGACTAAGCTAAGTTTGGCGTATATCTTATAGGGCATTCGTCATTAGCGGAGACGTTTGTCGCCTAATTAGCGGGCCGCTAAAGGGTCAAAGGAGGTCTGCGAACGTTGAATTTACCCCATTTTGTCATCACCTAAAAGGCATTTTAAAGCTTGTATACATTACGGCTGCTGCTACATAGCCCCAGACATTGGATCCGAGCAACGCCTCTTGTGATGATCGAATGTTGCCCACCCGCACTCTGGAAAGCTGACGGGCTAACACCATCACATAACGGAAAAGACGGAACAACACCTCCCATTCTGTAAGGCGTTATTCGTAGTTGCTTTATTAGTTTGGGTTGGTATTGTACCTTTTGCTGCCGAGTTTTGCCTAGGGCATCGATTAGGTGTGCTAGTTCAGTTAAGCTAGTAAATTACTGTGTCGAGTTAAGTCCGCAAGATGATTAAGTTTTATACCGGAGGACGTCGAAAGCGGTACGACGTTAATGACGATCAAAAAGTAAGTCAGTACAGCGGTTGGTAGCGCGTCACAAACTGGGTTTAGTTCAGGAATATATCGAAATTAATGCGAAACGCCGAAACTCATGTCTTAGTAGTGCTAAGCGCATTCACTTTTTTGCTCGCAGCATCGTTAACGTGAATATGGCAAGTTCTAACGGCTTTCGCTCGATAAGGTAATCCAACTGAAGCTCGACGTTTTACTGGACTCGAAACACAGAATTGCAACTATTAACTGGAACTGCTTCTATTAATTCCCTACACATCCCATTAGTATATTTTGGGAATGAAACGACAGCCGTAAATGGGTTAGAAAGCTAGACTTTGCTCTTAATTAGTTTATATGATCTACTTACAGGTAAATCCCGGGAGTAAAGCTGCTCTGCTAGGAATTCGGGAGGGCGACGTCATCGCATCCATCAATGGGAATCAAACGGAGCAGCTGAGCAACACCGAAGCCCACCAGCTACTTAAGGGTTCTGGTTCCCATTTAAAACTAACTTTAACTCAGTAAGTCATTTCCCATTGTCACGTGAGCAATAATAGCTTTTCAACTAAGTCGAGATCGTTTACTTTATTGCAATGATGTCGAACGTTCTGGTAACTGGTTCTATTCATTGAGCACTTTAAGTTAGCTATCTGAAACCATTTTTGAAAGCCGTGCCCCTTCCAAGTCATCCGCCTTGATTTTTTTCTTTCTCTTGCTTATTACATTTTTGATAAAGTATGTTAAAAAGGAAAATAAAAAGTAGGAAAAAAGGGAAAATGAAGAGCCCACTTGAGGAGTCGTGTTCCTGTGGTAATCCTATTACTGTTAAAAAATCTGGAACCGTAATAATTCTGGTAAAATTATTCTACTTTTGTGACAGTAAAATAATTCAAATACTCCAGTGATAGTTGTAATTTACCATATAAAACGTAGTTTCAAGATAACTCGTTATTGAAAAACTGAAAAATTAGAGTTAAAATATTGTAAACCGCAGTATAATAGAAAATTGTAACAAGAATAGTATATTTATTGTAAAACAACTGGTATTTTTTACAGTATGGATAGTCCAAAGACACCCAAAATGTTGAAGCGAGTCTGATGTTAAGAAAGATTAGAATCAGTAAGCAAAGGTTTTGCAAAGCCGCAAACCCCAGACGTCCTGCATATGGATTTGTTGGCCAAAATAATTCAGCCTACATGGCAGTGTTTTCCTCGTACGTCATAGCATCCTTTTAAACACAGACAGCTTCCTTATTTTTCGGGGATGACTAATGAGCAACTCATCCCTAGACATTAGGTTAGGTTACCTTTAAAGAAAACACCAGTCTAGCGGGCGTTGAGAACCAAATAAGCTGCCCATTTGAAGCTCATCCAAAACCAACTGTATTTAAAGGGAAAAGTCTAGGGTTACTTACATTAAAAAACAGAATTCGAACGACTTAGAAAAAGACTTTACGCAGTTGCATATAGTAAAACCATGTGCTTCTCAGCACGTGCGCTTGATTGCCTTTCCCGTTTGCTTTTTAGGCAGCCTTAACCTCTTTCATTCCTGACAAGAATAGGAATGTTTCCAGCAACGGTATGCTAATGCCAAACCCTCGTACTTTAGCACACGAAAAACCATATGTTCAAGTCCCCAGAGAAACCCGGGTTTACGAAAGATTTTACAAGGTGACAGGGGAGAGAAAAGTTTTTTTTGTTTCCCTTTCAGTCTTCAGTTGGAAAGCATCTTATTCCGTTGTCACGGCACCTCGCGTGCAACCGTTTTTGGATTCGTCTTACTGGACTAGTTTTCATAATTGTTCTAGTATTAAACACTTCATATTCAAGTTTAAGTTAGTGATGTGGCAAAGACCATGTAAGTTTGGGGTTTACGGTTGCTTAGCGACTTGCGATTCTTAAGAGTAAAGCATGCGAGCTTTGAGAAACAGAAAGCATGAGCTTAGAGAAACAGAGAAGAAAGGCGGATAAGTAATGTATAGGCTCAGGCAAGGGACATTTCCCCGCTATTAACGGATATAGGGGTTCCGGAGGGAGGTCGCTTTTATGCGAGTCCAGAAATAGTGACTCATTCTGGATCCATCTGTTCGACACATAGGGAGAGGTAGGATTGATTCCTGTGGAAAGAGCACCCTACCTCTCCACCTACTCGTATGTACAGGCTATATAGATTGAGCATTTGGGTGAAAGCAATATTTCTTCACAAGAATATAACGTATGGCGGACATTTGTTTGGTTGTGTCAATTGCCTAACCAAAATCGAGGCACGTGTCCCTTATCCCCATAAGGGATACTTGCCTGAAAGTGCCACAGCAGGAAATGAGCAAGGATGTAGGCGCAAGTAATACAAGCATGACCTTTTTATTGAAGGAATCTATAGATTAGATTGTCTTCGTAGGAGAGAGAAAAATTAGGCTGTTTAAGAAATATTGAATCACGACCTAGATTTCCTGGCTTGAGTTACCAGCAAAGTTTTTCCGAGCAGTTGGCGTTTAATTTGAAGCGTTTCTAGAGCGTTAAGCCTGATGGTTATATTGTTATTATTATTTTGCTTTTTTGTAATGGATGGATCTTTTACGTGATGCCAAAAGGTAGATCCGGTGGCCTTAAGCGTAGTTTTAGAGCACTATTAAAGTACTTAAATTGGAAAGGGAGACGGTGATAGTATAAAGGGTTCGCGTGTTAGGATGTTAGGAAACGGAGAAACTTGAAAAGATCCAAAGTAGCAAAGGGCGTTAGCTTTTATTCCGTATGAATGCAAGAGTGCTCAGCCGTTGCCGTGGCGTCCGCACCGGAGCACCTTAATTTCCGCTATGCAATTCTTTATCAACAATGTTTTTTTTCAACTTTTACTTATCCGTTTAAAAATCTGTTCTACTTTAAAAGCTTGTCTGCGTTTCTGTCTTTCCTAATAAGCTCATTTGTCTACTTATGTATTCTTTTCTTTTAGGGGAAATACGCTCTCGAGGAAGGTGTTCAAATCGAGCGCTAATGTGGACTTTAAGAACAAAAAAGGTGCCACGACTAATGGAACGCGCCCCGATACAAGTAAATAAGTTTTTGAAATTGCTTTTTAAGTAATCGTAGTTGTCTATTTGATTGAATTGCAACTAAAATTTTCATTGAATTATCTTGCTCTCTTTTAAGCTAAAGATACGTTCGTTGAGGCCAGCAATCTCAAATAAAGTGTGACCAAAATGAGCATGTCTCCGGTCTCATTTTCTTTTTTTCCGGGTTTGCTGACAATTAGTTTGTCCTATACTCAGGCCCGTACCCAGGATTTTGGTTCGGAGGGGGGGGGGGG